>BQNB010152059.1:0-14214 GCA_026074375.1 Tanacetum coccineum | reverse complement strand
ATTGTGAGAATTTTCCTTTCTTCTTTTGTCCTCAAGGGTAGTTTGGTAATTTTCTATACTTATATCATTATACGTGTATATAATTGATAACGATCAAGCACTATACTGTCATAAGTGCCGATCACCTGTCTGTTGGGCTGAGATTGGAGATGCTCAGCTCACTAGCCCAGAAATCATTCATGAAACTACAGAAAAGATCATCCAAATAAAGAAACGTATTCAACCTGCACGTGATAGACAGAAGAGCTACGCCGATAGGAGATGTAAGCCATTAGAGTTTCAAGTTGGAGATAAGGTTATGTTGAAGGTATCACCGTGGAAAGGAGTGATACTTTTTGGCAAACGGGGGAAGCTGAACCCTCGTTATATTGGATCTTTCAAGGTACTTGCTAAAGTTGGAACAGTCGCTTACCGACTTGAACTTCTGTATCAACTAAGTCGTGTCCATAGTACTTTTCACGTTTCCAATCTGAAAAGGTATCTTTCCGACGAACCGTTAGCTATTCCGCTGGATGAAATTCAGATTAATGACAAGCTTAATTTCATCGAGGAACCAGTTGAAATCATGGATCGGGAAGTCAAATGTTTGAAGTAGAGCCGTATCCCGATTGTGAAAGTCTGTTGTAATTTTAGGCGAGGTCCTGAGTTTAATTGGGAGCGCGAAGATCAAATAAAGAAAAAGTACCCTCATCTTTTCGTTAACCCTCCATCTACGTCTAAAGTTACGTCTTAAGATTTGAGGACAAAGCTCTTTTAACAGGGGAAGTATGTCATACTCCGTAAATTTTAGGTCAATATTTTAACCTTTTTTTATCATTATTTTTGACTTTTATACGTTACGTTTGAATCTAGCAATTTTCCGGGAAGTTGTCCTACATAAAACTAAAAATCATTATCGAACATGTTTCGGCTTCGGACATGGATTAGTCTACATGTTATATGTATTATTTTATCATTTTAAAGTGTTACATATGTCACGTTAACTTTCGTTTTCAATTTATACGTTTTTCGCGTACGTCGTACGGTTTTAGCGTTTTTGATCAAACGGAGACCCAGAAACCCGTAATCTTTTCGTGTAAACTTTAGTTATCGTACATCTCATGTTTATAAGTCAAAAAATTTGTTCACCCCTCCCCTTCCACTCCAAACACACCTATACACCCACACTTAATTAATTCCAAGAGCATCTTTCATATTTATTTTGAATTTAAACTACATCACATGCAAGATGGTGACATTTTTGTAATCTTATCCCACGCATACACTTGTGACTTCTTACACACTTTGTCTTCATTCACCCATGGAGGACCACAACTCCACTAAGCATTTCATTTAATTATTTTGGCTAGGAAGCAAGACTTGAAACCCCCTTCTTTTGTCTTAGTCGTTCGAACCATAGGGGCACCAAGGGGAGTCCAAGACAATTTTCACAAGCCATGGTTCACATAATATCTCCAAACCCTAAACCCTTGTCCCTATAAATACCATGTTATAACACATTCTAGGTCATTTCTCATTTCCAAGCCTCACCAAAAATTTATTTCCTCTCTTTCTTTCTTACTTTCTCACGGCACAAACCAACACCCTCTTAGGGTTTATTTTTCTTGATTTCCTTCAAGATCTAAGTATTCTAGGTTGATTCTTGTTCATATCTAAGGTGGTTTCAAGTGTTGGTTCTTTTATTCTAAGGGTTTGTTCAAGATCTATAGTTAGGGTCTTGATTTATTCAAGTGGGTTTTGCAAGATTTACTTTGGGGTTTAAGATATAAGGTGTTCATAGTTAGATCTTGTGTTTTCATCTTGATATCTCTTCTTCTTGTAAGTGTGTTCTTGATCTTTCTTTTATATCTCTCTTTTCTTGATCAAGTCTTATATATATCCTTAGTGTTTGTGTTATTTTCAAAAAGAAACTAGTGGGTTTATACACTAATAAAGTGTTCATATGTTCTTGATATTATTATTTTGCTTATGCAAAAGATGAGTGAACATGTGGGTTGCAACAAAGAGGATGATGGAACTAGAATATATTCAAGCGTGGTTTTGTTGGTTGGTTTAGTAGTAAAGGGGTTAGGTTAGTATAGGCACTATTGTGAAGTTTGGATGGATTTTTGGGAGCGTTTGTGAAAAATGTGGTTGTTGATCCGATTTTGTTTTGGGGTTTTAGGTGACTTAAAAATGTTTTCATTAGGCAAGAAGGTAGTTATTAGAGAGCTTGTTTCGAATAGATAGATTTTTATATGTCGAACACTAAAAGCGGACTTAAAACGGCCAAGTAATGGCAAAATGAATTTTGGAACACTTTTTGGAAAAATACTTATTTAAGTTGCTGATGGGAAATTTAAAAGAGGTTTTCGAACACTTTCGGACATATTTAAGCTTTTAAAACATTGGCGAAACATATATAGACACTAGTATATTAAGTGGAAACTTTAAAAACGTCACAAATATATTGTCGAGATTTCTAAAATGGGAAACTTCTAAAAATAGTAACTTTTGATATTTACTAGTGAGATGGACTTGGAAGTTAGGCGTTTAGGTTTAACTACTGCATTTTAGGATCATGAAATCATCAAATATTAGGGGACAATATTAACATTCCGAAACTTAGAACTTTCCTAAAATAGTAACTTTCCAAAAATAGAAACTTTTCGTAAAAATGACGTAACATAACTATAAACCTTATACTTTCATAATGACACGTTTTACTATATAAACTAAAGCGCAAGCACTTATGGATATCTATTTTTCTTACAAGCGTATTATCCGATGTTTCGTATTTATTTCTCGTTTTTCAAGCGCGTCTATTAATAAGGTCGCGGTTAGAGTTGTTCGTTATCGGTATTCACTTCGTTGAATATACTGCTCACTACTTGCTTAAGGTGAGTTCATAGACCCATGTTTTTACTACTTTGCTTTACTATTTGGGGTGAGAAACATTGCTTGCTTTTAAACATTAGACACAAATGCTTTATGTTTTTCCCAATCTTGTTTACATGTTGCCTAAGTAGTAGTGAAACTTGTATGCCTGAGTTATCATGAACTGTTAGTTACTTATGATTAGTTGGATTGGTAAGTGAGCGCGAGTGTTGTAAATAGATCTATTTGGACTAATCATCCCCGTCCGTGTAAGTAGCTCTTACAGGAGCAACAAACGTATACCATGTTGAGTGATACAGTAAAGCGCCATGTTGGCACCCGTCATGGCAAGTTTATTAAGCATTATGCATGCTTCCATTACATTTAGCCTCGGTGTCATGAGCTTAGTGCAATGTAAATACCTTTTATGTGAATGATATTGTATCTGTTATAATAGTCACATGCGTTTTGCAAAATTTGTGGTCCACTCTTATATCAAATTCAAACCAATGAATTCACCAACTTTATGTTGACATTTTAAGCATGTTTTTCTCAGGTGCTTGTTAGTATGGATGTTCTTTGCTTGCTTTATTGGTTTGTGCCTTGCTTTGGACCAATTTTCAAGACTGATTAATATCTATGTTAACATCGTGTGTCAAACTTTATAAACCTTTTATTCGCTTCTGCATATAATTCTATGAACTTTAAAAAACTTTAACTATTTTCATTTAATGCAACGATGTTGGATTTTAAACGTACCATTAGAGGTCGTTCTTTGTATCTTGTGTGATGTATATTATGACGTCACGCCCCTGGACACGTGTTTCCATTTTAGGCCCCATTTAGGGGTGTGACAGATTGGTATTAGAGCCATGGTTATAGATAGGTCTGGTCTATAACCAGTATGTGAATCCTACGTGTTTCTACTTGTATTAGTATATAATTACTAATCGATAAGTTTACGGGTATTAATTATAATACTTTTCCATAATTATATTACGTATAATTTTGCCATGACTATACTTTACATCTATATTTTTCCTGCATTGCATGCATTGGCATGGGTTCATATAAAGGGGATTTATATAAACTTTTGCTTGTGCAGGTTATGGCAGCTCCGGTTATTTCTATTTCTTCGAACATATCAGTCGAGAGTGTGGGATCCTCTTTTCCGTAAGTTATCCCTATCGGTTCAATTTCTATTGAGGTCCCGGTTGCACCAGAGGTGGGGCGGCTATAGTTGCCTCACCTGTCAGGGTGTTTGAGCTTGATACTTATTCATTATCAGAGGCTGATCCATCGGAGAGTTCACTACCTCCCGTATCTGTAGCACCTATGGTTTTACCTTTTTTGTGTTCAGACTATTTAGAGTAAGATATTGAGATGCCCGAGAGGCATGTATCACCTACACCTCATGATGCTATGCTTACTAGGTAGAGGAGCATAGTTGTATCACGATCATCATCACCTACTATTTCTACTCCAGAGATCGCTATTGCTTCCATTCCACCCGCACCATCTGCTGTTGTCGTACCATTTACTGATATCATCTCACCTGTTGATACACCACCCGGGATTCGCCGCCGACGAGCTATTCTTATCCGACTTGGGGAGGACATTCCCATCGGTCGACTTTACCGTACTCATCCTGGTGGGCCATGTAGGGCATTGACCGCGAGGAAGTTAGTTAGACTTTTATCTTCTCATCGTTTAGCATCACATCACTTGGATCGTTTTACTTCTTGATCATCATCAGGTCATTCGTCTTTAGATCATTCATCATCTAGGCATTTTATTTCGGGTCATTCTTTATCTAGACATACACCACCAGACACCACCATTACTGATTCATCTACACCACCGAGATTTGTTTATCCACCACTTACTAGGACTCCATAGTGTAGCGAGGCCTATCGCCTTTGGAGGTCTACCCCATTATCTACCATGTATCCACCGATGACATCCGAGTCGTTAGCTGGGGATTTTTCTTTGGAGTCATCTGCTGGACCATCTCGTAAGAGATGTAGGTCCCCTGCTGCTACCATGATTTCATCTATCCATGCTGCAAGAGCTTTAGTTCTTTCTCATGTTGATCTTCTCCCACTTCACAAGAGGTTTAGGGATTTTGTTTCACCAGAGGATAGTGTTAAGGAGGGCATTGATGCCAATGAGTTGGCAAATATTGAGACTGATGCTACGGCTGTCGAGGTTGTAGTAGATAGGGATGTTGTGGCTAGGGTTGATGCAGATATTGATATGGAGGCCAATGTTGGGGTAATGTAGAGGACGAGGTTGAGGACGAGGTCGAGTCCAATGATAGAGGTACTATAAAGGTTGGAGTGGATGTGGTTGCCGAGATTGATATCCCTGATGGTATGCTTATGCCTGATGATGTAGAGCGTTTGAAGCAGGTTGAGGAGGGTGTACAGGATATTTATGAGCATGTTATGGAGATACCTCTTTAGAGGATAGAGAACATTGAGACAGGACAGAGAGAGTTGGAGGCGAGGAGTTTGATTGCTGGTAGAGAGAGAGCTAGTTTACTTGAGCAGGTTATGTCCTTGGAGAGGAGCAACGCGAGACTTTAAGGCACTATGATGATGGAGAGTGCGAGAGCCGAAAGGTTTCAGCGACGCATGAGCTTTATGGAGAGTGAGCTTAGGCAGATCCACAAGTTCTGCTACTATGACATGATGCGATTTAGGAGATTGGAGACATTCACTACGAGGCGTTTATGTTTTCGTCCATGATGTTGTGTATGGACTTTAGGCTGATAGTAGAGCCTGTTGATAGTAGTAGTATTAGCGTAAATCAAGTTCCCCATTATGGGATGATTGTAACCGAACGATGCTTTTATATATGACATGAAAATCTTGTTTTGATTCTTTTGCATGTTCGTCTTTATTGTTATTTACTTGTTCTGGCAAAACATGTTCTATTGTGTTTTCCTTTATAAACCTTATTTACCATTTATAGTGGCTATATCTCGTATCGAATCTCACCACGTGTTATTTCTTGTGATGGAGAAAATGACCATCACTCGTTCTGGTATGACCCCGGAGGTAATCTAAGAACTCGTTAACCGATAAGTGGAAGAAGCGTTGGCTGCTTATGAGGCAACCCATGCTGCTAATGCTCTCGAGGCTAAAATTCAAAGCCAAAATGGCAGTGACGGCGATAATGGAAATGGAAATGGTAGAAATGGAAATGGTGAAAATAGAAATGGTAGAAATGGAAATGGTGGAAATGGAAATCCAAATGAGAATGATAGGGGTGCTAGGCCTGTTGCTCGAGAGTGTACATACCAAGACTTCATGAAGTGTCAACCACTCAACTTCAAGGGAACAGAAGGCGTTTTCGGGTTGATAAGGTGGTTTGAGAAGATGGAAACAGTGTTTCATATTAGCAATTGTCTAGAGAAATATCAAGTTAAGTATGCTACTTGCACCTTGTTGAATAGTGCTCTAACTTGGTGGAATGTACACAAGAGGACAATTGGAACTGATGCTGCATTTTCCATGTCATGAAGAGAGCTCATGAAGCTAATGGTTGAAGTGTATTGCCCAAGAAACGAAATTCAAAAGATAGAGTCTGAGCTGTGGAATTTGACCGTGAAGAACAATGATTTGGCTGCTTATACTCAAAGATTTCAAGAGTTGACTATGATGTGCCCCAAGATGGTCTCCGAGGAGGAGGATCGGGTTGAGAAATTCATTGGAGGTCTCCTCGATAACATCCAAGGGTAATTGTTGCTGAACCTACAAGGCTACAAGATGTTGTCCGTATTGCCAACAAATTAATGGATCAAAAGTTGAAGGGATATGCTATGAAAAATGATGAAATCAAGAGAAGGTTAGAGGTAAACCAGAGAGACAACCGTAGGTAACAACCACCATTCAAAAGACATAATGTTGTGGCAAGAGCCTATACGGCTGGTAACAATAAGAAAAGAGGATATGCTTGGACTTTGCCTTACTGCAACAAGTGTAAGCTACATCACGAAGGACCATGCACTATGACGTGGGAAGTGTAACAAGGTCAGGCATATGACCAGGGATTGTAAGAATGCAATTGCTGTCCCAACTACTCAGAGAGTGCTGGTAGTGAATTAGAGGGTTCCTACTTGTTTTGAGTATGGGAGACAGGGACACTACAGGAATGAGTGTCCTAAGTTAAAAAATCATAACTGTGGAAACAAAGCTGGGAAAAAAGACCGATGAAGCTAGAGAAAAGCATATGTGTTGGGTGGAGGAGACGCTAACCCCGGTTTAAACGTTGCCACGGGTATGTTTCTTTTCAACAACTATTATGCTTCCATGTTATTTAATTCAAGCTCTGACCGAAGTTTCGTGTCGACTACTTTTAGTACATTGCTTGATATAATCCCCGATACTTTAGACGTTAGCTATGTTGTCGAATTAGCCGACGGAAGAATCTTTGAAACTAATACCGTACTTAGAGGCTGTACGTTAAGATTGTTAGGTCACCCATTCAATATTGACCTAATGCCCGTAGAACTTGGTAGTTTTGACGTCATCATCGGCATGGATTGGTTAGCGAACCATCATACGGTGATCGTGTGTGATGAAAAGATTGTGCGGATTCCCTATGGAGATGAAGTTTTGATAGTCCAAGGTGATGGTAGTGACAAAGGAAAGAAGTCAAAGTTGAGCATTATATCGTACACTAAAACTCAGAAATATATTAGGAGAGGTTGCCCAATTTTTCAGGCACAAATTACGAAGAAGGAAACCGAAGACAAGTCTGAGGAGAACCGACTTGAGGATGTGCCGACGGTACGTGACTTTCCGAAGGTCTTTCCAGAAGACTTGCCTAGATTACCGCCTATGCGACTAGTCGAATTCCAAATCGACTTAGTCCCAGGTGCTGCTTCTGTGGCACGAGCCTCGTATAGATTAGTACCGTCGAAACTGCAAGAATTGTCTACCCAACTGCAAGAACTTTCTGAAAAAGGGTTTATATGACCAAGTTCCTCACCCTAGGGAGCCCCGGTCTTGTTTGTAAAAAAGAAAGATGGATCTTTTAGAATGTGTACCGACTACCGTGAACTAAACAAACTTACTGTGAAGAACTGATACCCACTTCCAAGAATCGACGACTTGTTTGATCAGTTGTAAGGGTCAAGAGTCTACTCTAAGATCGACTTGAGGTCTGGTTATCACCAACTCAGAGTTCGTGACGAAGACATTCCAAAGACGGCGTTTAGGACTCGCTATGGCCACTACGAGTTTTAAGTGATGCCGTCTGGACTAACCAATGCACCGACGGTATTCATGGATCTAATGAATCAGGTATGCCAGCCATATCTGGATAAATTCGTGATCATTTTTATTGATGACATCTTGATCTACTCCAAGAGCGAGGAAGAGCACGCATAACATTTGAAGTTAATTTTGGAGTTGCTTAAGAAGGAAGAATTGTACGTCAAGTTTTCAAATTGTAAATTTTGGCTGTCGAAGGTATAATTTCTCGATCACGTGATTGACAGTGACGGAATTCATGTGGACCCAACTAAGATTAATTCAATCAAGGATTGGGCATCGCCCAAGACTCCGACAGAGATTTGTCAATTTCTAGGTCTTGTTGGCTATTACCGACGATTTATCAAAGGTTTCTCAAAAATTACCAAGCCTATGATAAAGCTGACTCAAAAGAGCGTGAAGTTTGATTGGGGTGAAAAGGCAGAAGCTGCATTTCAACTGTTGAAGCAGAAATTGTATAGTGCATCAATTTTGGCTTTACCCGAAGGTAGTGAAAACTTCATGGTTTACTGTGATGCTTCTCGTAAAGGGTTGTGCGCAGTTCTGATGCAAGGGGAGAAGGTCATAGCCTACGCGTCACGCCAACTCAAGATTCATGAGAAGAATTACACTACACACGACTTAGAACTTGGAGCTGTAGTGTTTTCTCTCAAAATATAAAGACATTATTTGTACGACACGAAATGCGTTGTGTTCACTGATCATAAGAGCTTGCAACATATTCTTGATCAGAAAGAGTTGAACATGAGACAACGTCGATGGTTGGAATTGTTGAGTGACTACGGCTGTGAAATTCGTTATCATCCGAAAAGGCAAACGTGGTGGCGGATGCCTTGAGCTGAAAGGAATGGAACAAGCCACTACGAGTGCAAGCCTTAGTTATGACTATTGATTTAGATATTCCTAAGAGAATTTTGAATGCTCAAGCTGAGGCAATAAAAGAGGAGAATTACGGAACCAAAGATTTAGGTGGTATGATTAAGAATCTGGAGCTCCATACTGATGGAACGTTATGTTTGAGGAATAGAAGTTGGATACCTTGTTTTGGCGACTTGAGAACTCTGATTATGCACGAGTCGCATAAGTCAAAGTATTCGATCCATCCTGGATCGGATAAGATGTACCAAGACTTGAGGAAACTATATTGGTGGCCAAATGTGAAAGCTGAGATTGCCACCTATGTCAGCAAGTGTCTGACCTATGCAAGAGTCAAGGCCGAATGCCAAAAACCATCCAGTTTGTTGGTACAACCTGTGATCCCAGTATAGAAGTGGGAGAACATTACAATGGATTTTGTTACTAAGTTGCTGGTTGTTAGCTCAATTATATAGTATATATATTACACAAAAGTACGAGAAAAACTCCCAAGTCACCCTTGAGAATAATTCTCTTACAAATATATAATATGTATGTTTTCCGATAAGTACTTTACCGAGTCATTTTCCCAACGATTCGAGAAATTAAAACTCCGTTTGTTATTGGACAATGCTTTGAATGGGTTTGAAAATTGATTTGATTATCTATAGCTACTAATTAAAAACTACAATTAAAATGAGCAAACAAAAGCAATTAAACACAAAGACAATCAACGGGTACGCAAATAACGCGACAATTAAGCAACTATACTAAATTTTAACCCTAAGAGAGCAAAGTAAATTTCTAAACCTAAATTACGATAAAAGAAAATTTTAAGAAAAAGAAAATTATTTTTTTTGATTTTTTTTTATGAATTAAAAGAAATTTAATGATTAAAAATCTTAGAAAATAGTAAATTAATTCCTAAAAATCCTAAAAAATGATTTTTAACTTTAGAAAAATCTAAAATACTATAAAAAAACTCAGAAAACAATTTTTAACTATTTTTTATATTAAATTCCTATTTTTAAAACTAAATTAAAAAGCTTAAAAATGAAATTAAAAATCTAAAAATAATTTTAATGCATGTAAAACTAAAAGTAATTATTTTAAAACTAAAACTATTTTCTTGTATTTAAAAAAAAATATTTTTCTATTTTTTATGAATTTTCAAAAGTTTTAACCTAAGGAAAATGATTAAAAATTAACCAATAAAGAGAAAAATACCAAAAATTCACGAAAAGTCCTACAAGCAGCAAAGAACATAAGAAAAATAAACATACAAGCCTAGCTGAGAAAAAGCTATAATAAGCTACGGTTTGATATGGGCTTATTGGCTCAAAAAAGAGTATAACAATTTAATGGGAAGAAATGCTCACGGATGAGCTAATGAAGCACACTGGTAAGGCAACGGGTTTGTGAGGGAGAGGTTTTGGGTTCGAGTCCCAGGCAATGGTTTTTGCAAAATTTCTTATTTTTGAAAAACTTAAAAAGCAAACTTGGAAATAAGCTAAAACACATAACTTTTGTGAAAACAAAACTTTTGAAAACTAACCATTAAGCTAGAAATGCTTATTAGAACAAACAGAAAAGCATGAAACTTGTTTTTTTTGGTTTTTATCAAAACTTTAATGACTCAAAAAGCTAGAATAAGCTTCACTAGGTCTAATAAGCTGAATTCTACACTAAGACAGACCTATTAAGCTAAACTAGAAAGAAATAAGCAAAAAAAAAACTACAAGCCATAAGCTAGTAAATCAGATAAGCACTTATAGAAAACTTAAAACCAAACAGTCCTTAAACCTACTTTTGAGCTTAAATTTAAGCAAGCAATTAAGCACTTTAATGAATGAAGCTTATATATTCTTAGAGCTGAACTAAAAGGCTATCTGAAACTGCTTTTGAAAATGATTTTGAAATCAAAGAGCTTATTGAGAAAAGCTTATGAAAACAGACAGTAAGCTCAAAATGCTGACCTCTACTTTGAAAAAGACAAAATGTAATTTTATAACTTAAAAACAGATAGTCTAATAAGCTAATTATTAAAAATTAAATGCAAACTTATAAATTATGATATACAAGCTACTTTATTGCTGAAAATGAAAACCTAACAACTATTTTAACCTACTTAAAAAGAAGCTAGAAAATGACCTTAATCTGTTTTTCCCTATCTGATGCAAATGACACAAAAGTGATTAAAGCACAAAATCTTTAAATGCAGACTCATTCTGATTTCTACCACTGATAAAAACACCTAAGTAGACTTAAGTAGGTGAACTAGATTAGCTTAATTCTACATGAGCTTAAAATGAAACTAATGAAGGACTTAATGAACACAGATTCAATTAACAACTAGAAAACTTATGAAATCTTAACTAGTCCTAATAAAACTCACTAAACCTGCACTTTTAAACCCCTTTAAATGATTCAAAACCAAAACAAAGGACAAAGGGTTAAAGCATTAGTACCTAATACATGTTAGTACTGCTAGTCCCAAACACCCCTTTAACTACCTTAAAATCCATTTAAACTTGCTAATTTGAAAACTAATGGACAAAGCTTAATAACTAGATTATAAACAACTTATAACTACTCTTATTCTAACACTTAGATATGCCAGATACTAAGATCTTAAAACTAATCTAATATTTTTTTGGTTTTTATGATTTTATGACAGATTATGAAACTAAGATATTAGGACTAATGCAAGATAATAAGCAAATAACAACTATATTAAGCATTTTTAGACAAATTAAGACAGCAAATAAGCAACTAAATAAGCAGATTAAGCAAATAAGTAAAAACAGAATTAAACTTAGAAAACTTGAATTGTAAAGTGAACTTACTTAATGCCTTAGCTAAACAAAGGCATTAATAGGCTTAATTGAGCTATCTACAAGCTCTGGCTTATTGTAAATAAGCCAATATAAGTCCATATGAGCTCTTCCATTTTAAACTCATCTTCCTTAATTTCAAATTCCATTAAGCAAAGGTATTACAGCTGATTTTAAGGGTACAGTAGATTAGGTACTTACTAAAGCTCAAATCCAAGCTTATAGACTTGGATGAGCTAGAATGAGCTTATTATGAGCTTATGAAACAATAGCATACACATTTGATAGTAGTAAGAGCTTATAAGTGAAAAACAGATTATAAAAACTAAATGATGATTTTATTAATGATTAAAAACGGATTACAATACTTGACAAGAGGAAATTACAAGAACTTTTTAAAAGAAAATTACATTGAAACTTAAAAACTTTTAACTAAAAATGCAGGTAAGAAGAAGATGTAGAAGATAAAAGATGTCAGAGTGAGGAGATGAGCTCTCTATTTATAGCTGCCAGGAGAATCTTCTAGGCCCTTAGCTCTTCACACGCTCCTTTCAATCTTGGCCTTCAATCAGTACTAATCATTGGAAGTCTATTATGGTCCGTTGGATCATTCTTTAGCTCACACGGATTGCCAGCGTGGCAATCCGTGATGTGACATGATGTGTTTCTTCTGTGAGTAATTCGAGTGTAAAAATCCCATTTCCTTGTGCTTTCTTCACTTATCCACGTGGCACTTTGTTAGATATGAGTAAAAGACTCGATCACCCCGTATATTTATTGTTTATAATAGTTCGTAGTTTAATAGTTAATCGTATGTCTTTCGGTTTTAAGCCTGGTACTAATACCCGGTATTTTGTAAAAACAATTTAAGCCTCTTCCAACTTTAGAAGAGGCAAGCTAGTTAATTTTATTTTCACTTTAAACACATACACTCTCTCTCTAAAATATCTCTCTATGTGTTTCTCTCTCTAGAAACTAGCCCAATCACAAGAATCATCACACGTGTTATGAATTAAACGATCCTACAATTGGAATCAGAGCCTCAGTGGATTCATGATTGATTCGTGTGGTTAAACTAGCTCAGATTCGTGCTCATTTTGAACCAAAAACACCCCACGGCTAAAAAATCTTTTTAGGCTCAAGTGGTTGGTTAATCGTGTTGTTTTTCTTGTTCTACATGCTAAGGAAGTAGTATTGTTGCTATTACAAGTGATTAACAAGGCTCAAGATCGAAAACAAAGCTATAAGGTTCGGATTATTACTTGTGTTCTAAGTGCAGAGTTACGTCATTTTGGAAGATCCACAAAGATATTTATGTTATTGTGTGTTTAATCTTCACTTAGACACTGAGTACTACATATTTTAGCTATGATCTGTGGTTAATAAGCTCATTGGAAGTATTTTTGCAAAATTCGTCCCTAGTGTTCATCATGGCGGTTTGGTGAAGTAGGGGACATAGATCCACGTTTTTAGGAAAAGTCAGACGGCGAGTTGCCAAAGGTCAAGGCGGTTTGCTAAAGTAATTTTGGCAGCGGTTTGAATAAAAAATTCAAGGCGGCGAGTTAGTCTAATTACACGGCGGTTTGCGTATTTAATTAGGCAGCGAGTTGGTTCAGTTCAGGCGGCGGTTTGATTAAAATAATAAGCAACGGTTTGGTTAATTGATAGGAGGCGGTTTGATCCAGACGACACCCTTTTTAGCGACACTTTTTGGCGGAAAAATTAAGTAATTTGTAATCTTTTTTCTATAGCCTTTTTAACTTATTTTTACATCAAATTCAAATTTTGGTAATAGGGTAAAAAAAATTCGGTCGACACCTTTTAGCGACACTTTTTGGCGGGAAAAATTAAGTAAAATATAATTTTTTCTATAGCCTTTTTAGCTTATTTTTACACCAAATTTAGATTTTGGTAATAGGGTAAAAAAAAATTCATAACCCAACTGCGCCAAATTCCAAACAAATCATCAAACCATAAACCAAATCCAAAACCATCAGCAAGGACTTAAACTGCATTAATCAAACAACAAACCTACCTTAACATCAAACGATTATTCATTCACGGTTTTTCTAGTGATTTTGTAAAATCCCGTTAAACTTTTATCGGTTTAAATCTTAGACTTGTAAAATCCCGTGAACGTTAATTGCATTCATAACCATTACATCAAGATGTCTAATATGTCAGAAGATATCCAGTATGCCGGTTTCGATACCCGCCCACCAATGCTTGATAGAACAGACTTTGAATCTTGGCAGCAAAGGATTCGTTTGTATTGTTTGGGAAAAGATAATGGAAAGAACATTATGAAGTCGATTACTGAATGTCCATTTCAAATGGGAATGTTTAGAGAAACTATAGCTGAAGGAGCTGAGGGTGCCCTTCATCTA
>BQNB010152058.1:0-15822 GCA_026074375.1 Tanacetum coccineum | reverse complement strand
ATTATGATTATGAAATCCGCTATCATCCCGGTAAGGCTAATGTAGTAGCGGATGCTCTTAGTTGAAAGGAGAGGGAAAAACCGATAAGGGTTAGAGCTCTAGTTATGACAGTTTACCTTGACTTGTCTGAGAAAATACTTAAGGCTCAAACGGAATCAATAAAGGAAGAAAATGTGAAAGCAGAGAATCTAGGAAGATTGTTGAAGCCGATATTTGAGATTCGCCCAAATGGGATTCGATACTTTGATAAGCGTGTATGGTTACCGTTGTATGGAGGAATAAGGGATCTGATTATGCTTGAGTCACATAAGTCGAAGTATTCGATTCATCCTAGTTCTGACAAGATGTACCAGGATTTGAAGAAGCTTTATTGGTAGCCGAATATGAAGGCTGATATTGCCACCTATGTTAGTAAGTGCCTTACTTGCACCAAGGTGAATGCTGAATATCAGAAACCATCAGGTTTACTCCAACAACCAAAAATCCCTGAATGGAAATGGGAGAAGATAACCATGGATTTTGTTTTCGGTCCCCAAGTAGTTATGACACGATCTGGCTTATTTTCCATCGATTAAGTAAGCCGGCTCACTTCCTGCCGATGAAGAAGACCGATAGTATGGAGAAATTAACTCAGTAGTATTGAAAGGAAATTGTCTATAGGCACGGGGTGTCTGTATTAATCATATCAGACAGAGATAGCCGATTCACATCAGGATTTTGGAGATCACTTCAAAAGGCCTTGGGAACTGATGTGAACATGAGCACTGCCTAGCACCCAGAAACGGATGGTCAGAGTGAGAGAACAATTCAAACCTTAGAAGATATGTTGCAGGCATGTATGATTGATTTTGGGAAGAGTTGGGATCGACATATACCGCTAGTTGAGTTTTCTAATAATAACAGTTATCATGCGAGCATTAAGGCCACACCTTTCGAAGAACTTTACGGACGGAAGTGTAGATCGCCTATTGGTTAGAGTGAGGTTGGAGATAGCCAACTTACGGGGCCAGAGCTAGTTCGAGAGCCGACGAAAAAGATTATACAAATCAAAAACCGCTAACTGACTGCTCGTAGTCATTAAAAGAGTTATGCGGATGTGAGGCGTAAACCGATGGAGTTTAGTGTGGGGAACATGGACATGTTAAAGGTGTCGCCATGGAAGGGCGTGATTTGATTTGGTAAAAGTGGAAAGTTGAGTCTACAGTACATTGGGCCATTCAAGATAATCGAGAGAATTGGTCCTGTGGCATACAAGTTAGAGTTACCTGAGAAACTCTATGGGATTCATAATACATTCCATGTCTCTAATCTCAAGAGGTGCTTGTTGGATGAGAATTTGATTATCCCGCTTGAAGAAATTCAACTCGATGACAAGCTGCACTTTATAGAAGAACCGGTTGAAATTATAGATCATGAGGTAAAACAACTCAAGCAAAGCCATATTCCCATCTTTAAAGTTCATTGGAACTCGCGGCGAGGTCTGGAGTTCACATGGGAACGAGAAGATTTCTTCAAAAATAAGTACCCGCACCTTTTCTTAAACAAGAAGAAGACGATTATGAGGAATTGAGCATCGGGACGGCGCTCCCGTAAGGAGGGGAGGATGTAAAACCCCGTATTTAAGGTCACTACTTAATTTGAATTCATAATTGATTTTTAATTTTAAATAATTCATTTTATTTTCTTAATCGATTTTTATTAAAATCATCAATTTTAAAACCCTCGCGAATCTTACAATTTAATTTATCCATTATATAATCGAGAAATCAACCACTTCATATTTAGGCATTGAGTGCCTAATTATTTTGTTTTTATAATATTTATCTTTCTTGAATTTTAAATTGCACCTTAGACGAAAATCACGATTTAGGAAAAAGTATCAGACTAGGAAAGGTTATTAGACCCGAGGTAAATAGGTATTATTAGTTAGTCAAAAATGGGCCAAAGCCCACTCTCTCCCCCTCTCTCTTCGTCGACCGACCCCAACCCAACACACCCTTTTATTTTTTTAAGCAACTAATAACCATCCTTATATAAATACATCCTTACTTATTAAAAAAAAACACACACACGGTTATTTACAAAAACCATTGGTCTTCCCCTCTCTTTTCTCCCTGGTTCGACAACAGTAACACCAAATCCACCATTATCATCTTCAAATCTCCATAAAAACCCTTTCTTATTACTCCAAAACAATTATAAACCTAACCCTAATACTTTCTCAAGTATAGAATCAACCATGCATTTGTTTTGAGAAAACTTGATTTTGAAAATCTTTTAGTTTTTAGGTTTTTTATTGATTGAAGGCTATAAGGGTTTGATTGTAGTTGTATTTACAAGGTTTGCGTATAGTAGAAAGCTTGTCTTTAGATTTGGTTTGGTCTTGGTGATTTCGGCAGCCAACACAATCCACCTAGGAGTTGTGTTTGATCATTCTCCTCTTCCATATTGTGTGGTAAATATTTTTCCTAAACCCTCTTGTGCTTTGTTTTGATTTTTGTTAAGTACATGTTCTTGATTCTTGATTTTATTGAACATGCAAGTACTTTTTATGATTGATCTTGGTTAGTTAGTGTAAGTGAAGAATAATGAATTTGAGACATGTTACATTAATGTATTTTGGCCTTGTGATGGACCAATTGATGATTTGGAAGTGTTTGGATTGAGATTAGAGGTAGATTTAGGGACTGTTTCAGGTCAGTAGCAAAACGTGAATTTTTTTCAAATTTTTGGCTTAGGGTCTATGAATAAAAGACATGGTTGGATAGATATAGGTCTTAGGTACATGTGGCGAATTGGACACTTTTGTATCGATTCCGGATGAGGGAGATATGGCCTTTTTACGGAAGAAGGTCAAATTTGGAGCGGCTGTTGGAAAACTTGTTTTGCTCCAGGTTATTGTGCAATAAACTTAGGTTTTAAAACATGGTTAATCACTAGATACTAAAATATTTTAACTCTCTTTGGTTTCAACTTAATATCTATTATAGAATAGTATTTATGGCCGAAACCGTAAACGATAGAAATTCAGCCAAGTTTCTGATTTGAGTTATGATTAGTAAAAACTCATTTCCCGTGGATTGGTAAATGGTATGATTGATTGGACTAAAGTTATGGAAACTAGACTAACATATCTTTCTAGGGGTGAAAACCACATCCTTGTATCTTTTATAGGTTAAGAGATACAATGGTGTGTAGATGACTAAAATTCTGCAACATAGTTTTTACGTCTTTTCTTAAGAAATAAAAGTGTGTATGCATAGTAATGAGATAAGAATATTTAAGCGAAACTTAGTCGACAGTCAATTATGTATAAGTGCAGGTTGTGTACCCAATTGGAGATAAAAAAATACCTTGGTTAAGTCTTGGTGCAATGTCGTTCATATTTCGGATTTTTAACTAGTATTATATAACTATTTTTACTATAACGATTTTATTTATAATTCTAAGTCGCGACTTGCTTTATAGGTCTTTGCTAATCGTTGGAGTCTTCTATCTCGTTGATTTCTCATTTGATCTTCTACTCACGGTGAGTTCATAGCCTCGTCTTTACTACTTTAATTGTTTTCTCAAAACACGCGAGGGAGATACATGCTTGTTTTTATAAAATTGAACACAAATTGTTTTCAGTATGTTGGACCCGAATTGTATGCTTAATTCTTGAGTACCTATTGCTAAAGACCCTAATATCGTGAACCGTTAACTACCTGTGATTGGTAGACGCTATGGTAATAAATAGGCATATGGGGTGACTCCCCGTCCGGGGTTTGAATCCTTTTGGAACACCCACTTGCAACTGATATATTATCTGAGAAGTTATAGGTATATGGCAATAATCCCTAATCTTTTAGGGCAAACTACATTTTTATCTCGTCAAAGGGATCGGTTGTCACGAGCTCAATGCATATATATATAAAACTTGTTTGATCCATAAGTTTTACTATGATTAAAATATTTGTGTTATAATATTTACTCTTATAAACCTATGGATTTCACTCAATGTTTTGTTGACCTTTTTAGCATGTTTATCTCATGTAATCAAAGCTAAGGACTTGAAGCTTGGGACGAGGAGGAAGTTGCGCTTAAGAATGAATTTTGCTAAAACACTTGATTTCCATTCCTCAACAACAATGTTCTTATATTTGTTGAACACTTGTGTCATGTTTCTTTTATGTTGGGACAACGCTTGCACTCTGAACTTTCTAATAGAATGGAACAAGTTTTATAATGTCTCTTTTCGAGTCGTTCCCTATAATTATTTGACTGTTGTACTTATTATTAACACCCCATTGTTGGACCCGAATCTAGATATAAATTTGAGGGTGTTATACTACGCTACTGGTGATAACAATATAATAAAAGGTTGTGTTTATTTAATCATGTATTACTCCCTAGATTGCTTCTCCTAGTGTTGTTGCTTTGTCACACTTGTGATGATCTATGTAATTATTTCCTAAGTCATGAACGAATTACACGAACCCGCCATCTATTTAATATTTCGTTAAGGCAACGCACAAGTAAGGTAGTATAAAGACTATTACAAGGCCCCTAAGAGTATATTAAATGAATTTGAAATATATTAAGAGTGGATCAACCATATAGGGGGCAATGTAGTATGAAGACTGTTACCCGATGGTATCCTTTCTACACAATCATGTTTTCCTAGACATATCAACAGCGATACCGACAAAAGCTGGTTTTCTAAGACCTAACATGCATATTCATCACAAGAAGCAACATCACTAAGATCTACATCCTAGGTTTCATATAATCATAAATAAAAACAATAGAAGGTTTGGCCAAGCATGCTAAAGATAATGTAAGAACAGATAAGAATCACAAAACAAGACATATTGAATGATTAAGATAGTCTTACTTGATTAAAACATAAATTGAAGGAAGTACAATAGGGTTTTGAGGCCCTAAAATCGTCCTTAACAGCTGCTAAACGAACTAGGGTTCGTCCCTTTCTTTTACTCTAAAGTTACACACTTAAAACCCTATAAATGGATTTATATATATAGGAAAATCGCTGTGACAGCATCGCGTTTTAATCATGACACCGTCATGAATAGAATATTCTAGATAATGGGTTGGGTCGTACATTCTAACGTCGTCTGAAGATCTTGTGACGCCGTCTTGAGATGGGTTATGACGGCGTCACGTGTAATCTATGACGCCGTCTCTAGCCGTTGAGTAGAAATTCTTGAGAGATGTTGGTGTAGGTCCGTAGTCTTGTCTGTTTCTTCTCCAAATGAGCCCAAGTCACGTGTATTTCCTCCAAACGCCTTCCAAATTCTGAATACCTGAAAAAGAACGATTAAGTGCCTATCAAGCAGAAACGTGATGGTTGATTGAATATCAATTTTACACGTATAAATTTTTAGCATTCTTTTTGCAAAAAACCTCCCGTTTCATAAAAAAGAGGCGCGACTCATTAATGTTTTGTTCTTTTTCCCCGGTACATATTGTGATTTTGAAGAATCGTACCACCAAGGAGACTTTCATATCTTGCATATTGGATTCTATGTCAAGGACGTCATACACCGTTTTACTTTCTATTTGTGTTGTTGGTATTCTTGAAGCATTTTTTTAATGCTATTTTTATTTGCTCATTAGTATAATTTAGTTTTCGTTGTTTTGGAATCAATAAGACATGTAAGTATATAAGTTGTATCAGTTGAAAAGTGTTGGTAAAAATTTGAGATGATGAACGAGTAGGATTGGCGTAGTATTATATAAATTTTGAGAATTTGGTTAAAATACTATGATGGATATAGTGAAAAATATATTTTATAGAAAAATTATAATGTGGTTTAAGGAAAATGTAAAAAGTCTTTTTAAAAAATTTAGGCAAAAATATGATAAGTACTTGTTGAGACGGTCGTTTTGATAAAAAAAATCAACCCATAACTCCCAAAAACGAAGTTTTTATGATCAAAAGAAGTTTAGAAAAAGTTTCGCAAAAATTCAGCTCATAAGGTAAATAATAGCTTGCTGACAGAATTGTAAATGGGAGTTTTCATCATTTTTTGTATCATTTTGGGTCTCGGCTAAAATACGAAAGTTGTCCGGAATATCGTTTTACATAAAAAGTCGCGAAATTTGGTCTAAAAGTGCATAAAAGTGTGGTTTTTACTCAAAATCAAGGTCTGGCTTATAGGTTTTAGAAAAAATCAGCAACTGTAGGGAAAAGTGAGTTGATACAGTTTTTAACTTGAGATTCGGGCCCTTTCTGGTCCGAACCGGCCTTCCGTTAAAACATAAAAGTTGTTTAGTTTGATGTTTTCTACAATTAGTAGCGAGTTTTAGTCTAAAAATAATAGACGATAGGAAAACATTGGGTAAAGTTATGCTAATTATCCATTTGAACAAATTGAGTTGTGCAGAATTTTGTTAAAAAGTGGGGTTTTGAGCGTTTTAGTGTCCGTTTGAGTTTGTAAAACGTTAACGAAGACGATTTTTGATGACATTGTTTTCTTGGTCCCTTTTATGGTTTCTAGTAGATGTAATAGGGTTTTTTCTTGAGTATTGGTTAAAAAACCTCTATCTTAATTTCTTTGTAATGTTCTTTCTAGCTCCTGCCTAGTTTTTTAAATAAAGTTTGCCGTTTTCAAAAAAAAAAATTATATGATTAATAAATTATTTGGGTGCGCCAGATCCCACGTTAAAAAATAGTAAGTCTAAATTCGAAAACTCTATATATGTAAGCAAAAGTGGAAACAAGGCACGTATATAGATATAGGTGCGTCGGTATTAGCGAGAAACATAATTTTAAATAAAGGCAATACAAAATATCTTCGAAATCCGAACTTATTCCAGAATATTGTATCTTCTAAAAATAGTATACTTTCTCAAAAGCATATGGTCGTCAAATAACTTAGGAGGCACACACATTTGGATTCCATTATTCTTTTATATATATGTGACTTATGTGTTATTTTATTTTATTTTCCCTTTTCCTAATTGCACACCATCGCTTTTGGTCGCGGTTATAATCTCTTGTCTTCATATCCTCCATCGCCATCGATATCATGTACCTCATGACAATTCCGGCTAAACCCTTTGAAACCCTATCATCTTGTAACTATTTCACCGATTGCTTCATAAACAAACTTTTAACTACTCTCATGCAAACCACTTGTCTATTTATAAGTCATTGTAATGTCACCTTATAAATTTAATTTGCTATTGTTTTACGAGTCATTTTACTTGAGTCTTACAAAATATTTGTTATCGCCAAAAAAAATTTACAAATTACTTTACTTCCACATTATTAACAGTTTCAAAATGTAATTTTGAGTCAATTTAAAAATAGTATGTTTATACTTTAAATATAAGAAACATAACATATATTTCTAGTTTTGATGAAACTGAGCATTGCATTGTTATTCTAAATTAATACATAGCCGTGCACATATGTATAATTTAGAAGGATCCAGCAGGTGTGAATAGTAGTCACCTTTAAGATCTTGATAAACAACATCTACTTATTACCCGAGTATTCTGAAAAAATATTTTTATGTGGTATGCAAGTAGTAAAATTGGGGGCATCCGCATATGTACCCTTATCTTTACTCGAACGAATTCTCCATATGCGGGTATGTTCTGACTTAACAACCGTCATTCTAATTTTCCTTTCATTTCTCTCCATGATAGAAATTCTTTAGACCGATCGTCTAATTATCGGCCATTGATACCGGACTTAGAGGTTCTGACGTTTCTATACTTTTCTTCTCACCTAGCCTTCTTATGAGTAACGTTGTAAACTCTCGATATGCCTCCGAATGTGAATAATGAATTATGAAAGAATAGGTTTACGTATATCCGTTATGATGTTCGCCTTTCTTTTGACTCAAAATTCGTTCGTGTGGACACACGATGGACTTTCGCTCTCAATTACAAACTTATGTCACTTACTTCCATTTCTCGAGAATTGTGTAAGGATTTTCTTTTTCGTTGTGTATCGAACCGGCCGCGAACATAATGTGCTGACCGTGACCGTCTTACGAATTGACGGCATGATAAGTTCCTTGTTTCGTATTGTCTTATCGCCAACACTTATATTTTATCCTTTCCTTTAAGGACCCTCACAACATAATTCGACTCCTCATACCATTGCTTACACATATGTGATTACTATCACTTTTTTCTATCTACGTTACTATCTTGTTACTTTTGACAAAACCCCGAGCACAAAATGCATTAAGACTTCCAGGGCCTTGGTATAAAAATTTTATGAATCTTTATGAAAATTTTACAAATATTTCACAAGTGTTTAAATTACCAAAATGACCTTCTCAAGTTAAAGAGTCGATTCTAACCACCCTCTTTTGTGAAAACCATAACTAATATTTATAATGACACCATGCCCTATCTTTCAAATTACCTGTTTTATACATCATATTTTAATCACGCCTTAATGATATGACCGATTTAAACTTCGTTTCAACAAATGATTTATAAAGATTTGAAAATAGATCTTCTACGATCACAACCGTAAACCCGAGTTTCAACAAGTTTTTTATATATACATGCATTCATTCCGAAAATCTTTAAAACGACCAAAAATAATTCTTGAACCTATTTTACCTCTATTATGAACGCCATTTTTATCAAGAAGGAATAGTTTAAAATTCTCCTTATTAGTGGTTTTGTTTTCGAATCACCAAAACCTTGATAAATCCATATAATCATATTGCATCATTTTAAAGGTATTCTAACATTTTAACACCATAACCGAATGAACCTTACGTTTTCATAATAAAGAAAGTGCCTAAGCCTAGTTTTAAAGCAATATAAAATCCGATGGATTTTTCCTTAACGTGGTTATAAATGTGACAATCCGTCTTTAATGTCCATGATTTAATTCAATAATTTCGTTCACTCGATTTTGCCCTTGTAAAGTAAGCCTCTGTGCTTTAACGGTTTACGCGAATTCGCGATTCTCGTTCTTGTTTAATCGTAAGCCGATTTAGAGAGTTTATCCGTTTTTAACTATAACGTCTTAATTTTTATCTTTAAAATATTCCTCGTATTAAGGTCACTACTTAATCAGAATTATAAATAATCTTAAATTTTAAATAAATTCAATTTTATAATAATTAATCGATTTTTATTAAATCGTCGATTTTAAAACCCTCGCGAATGTCCTACAATTTAATATTACCGTTTTTATAATCGAAAATCAACGACTCAGTAATTCGAGCTCGAGTGCCCTATTAAATTTTATTTTATATTTTTCATCTTTTCTTGAGTTTTAAATTGCACCCGAGATGAAAATCACGATTTAGGAAAAAGTATCGGACTAGGAAAGATTATTAGGCCCAAGATTAATAGGTATTATTAGTTAGGCAAAATGGGCCAAAGCCCACTCTCTCCCCTCCCTTTTTGCGTCAACCGACCCAACCAACACACACACCCTTTTATTTTTCCTTCTATAAGCCTACCAACCCCCATTATATACATATAACGTTCCAAAAAAAACACACTCACACACAGGCAAAAACCATCTGACTCCCCCCTCTTTCCCTCCTTTGTCGACGGCAACAACACGAAAACCACCACCATCTCCCTTAAAACTATATAAAATCCCTTCCTTATTACTCCAAAATAATTATAAACCTAACCCTAATCAGCTCCCAACTAAATGAATCAACCATCATATGGTTTGAGAAGTTTGATTTTTGAAGATCATGAGAGTTTTAGGGTTTTTTAATTGATTGAAGGCTACAAGAATTAAAAGGGATAGAAAAGAAGTGATTTTAAGCAAGATTGGTGAAGTAAAAAATTTATGTTTTTTTTAAGGTGTGTGTCCACTTGTGTGTTTTCGACAGCCAACAACACCATATAGGTGTTATTGTTTGATCATTCTCTTCTTCCATTTTGTGTGGTAAGTATTTTTCCCTTAAATCTCATGTGCTCTGTTTAGATTTGTTAAGTGCATGTTCTTGATTTTTAATTTTTATGAACATGCAAGTACTTTTTATATAATTGATCTTAGTTAGTGAGTGTAAGTGAAGTGTAATCGATTGGAGGTAATGTTACATTGATGTATTTTGGCCTTGTGATAGACCAATTGATGACTATGGAGGGTGTTTGGGATGTGATTAGTGGTAGATATAGGAACTGTTCAAGTCAGTAGAACAACGTGTGTTTCTCAAAAAAATTTGGCTTAGGGTCTATGATTTAAAGACATGGTTGTATAGATATAGGTCTTAGGTACATGTGGAGAATCGGACGCTTTTGTATCGATTCCGGATGAAGGAGATATGGTCTTTTTACGGAAGAAGGTTAAATCTGGAGCAGCTGTTGGAAAACTTGTTTTGCTCCAGGTTTTTGTACAGTGAGTTGAAGTTTTAAAACAATCTAAACCTATATAATATACCGCTTTCATCACTTTTTATGGATCAACTTAATAGCTATTATAGAATACGATTTATGGCCGAAACCGTAAACGATAGAAATTCAGTCAACTTTCTGATTTGAGTTATGATTAGTAAAAACTCATTTCCTGTGGATTGGTAAATGGTATGATTGATTGGCCTAAATTTATGGAAACTAGACTCACGTATCTTTCCAGGGGTGAAAACCCCATCCTTGTATCTTTTATAGGTTAAGAGATACAATGGTGTGAAAATGACTAAAATTCTGCAACATAGTTTTTACGTCTTTTCTTAAGAAATAAAAGTGTGAATGCATAGTAATGAGATAAGAATCTTTAAGCGAAACTTAGTAGACACTCAATTAGGTATAAGTGCAGGTTGTGTACCCAATTGGAGATAAAAAAAATACCTTGGTTAAGTCTTGGTGCAATGTCGTTCATGTTTCGGATTTTTAACTAGTATTATATAACTATTTTTACTATAACGATTTTATTTATAATTATAAGTCGCGACTTGCTTTTTATATGTCTTGCTAATCGTTGGAGTCTTCTATCTCGTTGATTTCTCATTTGATCTTCTACTCACGGTGAGTTCATAGCCTCGCCTTTACTACTTTAATTGTTTTCTTAAAACCCGCGGGGGAGATACATGCTTGTTTTTATAAAATTGAACACAAATTGCTTTTAGTTTATTGGAACCGAATTGTATGCTTAATGCTTAAGTACCTATTGCTAAAGACCCTAATATCGTGAACCGTTAACTACCTGTGATGGGTAGACGCTATGGTAATAAATAGGCCTAATGAGGTTGACTCCCGTCTGGGGTTTGAATACCTTTTGGAACACCACATGCAACGGACATAATAATCTGAGATGTTTAAGGTAAAGCAATATACCAATCTTTTGGGGCAAACTACATTTTTATCTCTCAAAGGGATCGGTTGCCACGAGCTCAATGCATATATATATATATATATATATATATATATATATATATATATATATATATATATATATAAAAATTATAACGTGTTTGATCCATAAGTTTCTATATTAAAATATTTGTGTCAAATATTACTCCTTATAAACCAATGGATTTCACTCAACGTTTGTTGACTTTTAGCATGTTTTATCTCAGGTAAACAAAGCTAATTACTTGGAGCTTGGACCGGAGGAAGTTGCGCTTACTAATGAATTTTGTTTAAAACACTTGATTCCAATCCTCAAAATCAATTCTTTTAGATTTTGTTTGAACACTTGTTTCTAGTTAATTTATGTTTTGGACAACGCTTGCACTCTGAAACTTTCCTTTTGGAAATGGAACATGTTGATAACGTCTCTTTTTATTAGTCGTTCTATATAAGATATGACTAGTTTTAAACTATTAACACCCCATTGTTGGACCCGAATCTTGATTTAAATTGACGGTGTTATATTAAGAGTGGATCCTACATATAAGGGGCAAGGTAGTATGAAGACTGTTACCCGATGGTATCCTTTCTACACAATCATGTTTTCCTAGACATATCAACAGCGATACAGACAAAAGCTAGTTTTCTAAGACCTAACATGCATATTCATCACAAGAAGCAACATCACTAAGATCTACATCCTAGGTTTCATACAATCATAAATAAACACAATAGAAGGTTTAGCCAAGCATGTTAAAGATAAAGTAAGAACATATAAGAATCACACAACAAGACATATTGAATGATTAAGATAGTCTTACTTGATTAAAACATGAATTGAAGGAAGTACAATAGGGTTTTGAGGCCCTAAAATCGTCCCTAATAGCTGCTAAACGAACTAGGGTTCGTCCCTTTCTTTTACTCTAAAGTTACAACACTAAAACCCTAAAAACAGATTTTGTATATATATAGAAAGATCAGTTGAGTAGATGGATCGCGTGTTAATCGTGATGCCATCATGAATAGAATATTCTAGATAATAGGCTGGGTCGTACATCCTGACGCCGTCTGGAGATCTTGTGACGCCGTCTTGAGATGGGTTGTGACGGCGTCACGTGTAATCTGTGACGCCGTCTCCAGCTTCTGAGTAGAAATTCTTAAGAGATGTTGGTGTAGGTCCGTAGTCTTGTCCGTTTCTTCTCCAAATGAGCCCAAGTCACGTGTATTTCCTCCAAATGCCTTCCAAATGCTGAATACCTGAAAAGGAACGATTAAGTACCTATTTTGGGCATAAATGCATGATTTAGGGGGTTAAACGACCCCGAAAAAGTGTATAAAATGACACTTCATCAATAACTGGTAATGAGATCACTGGGAATGAGATCACTAGGAATGAGATCACTATGAATGAGATCACTGGGAATGAGATCACTGGGAAGCAGATGGTAGTTCATGTAGGTAACAGTTCTACAGTCGATGATGTGCTTAAATTGGAGATGCTATTTGAGACAGAAGGGGTTGGTCATGTTGGAAAGTTCAAAGAAGTAAAGGTTGATGAAGATAATGAATTAGAATAAAAGAGTGACACAAAAGGAGATTATACAAGTGGTAGTGATTCAGAGGATTCAGATTATGATCCAAAGTATGATGAAGTGTTTGATGATGATGAAAATATAGTTGAAGATGTTGATGTGAGTATGAATAATTTATGTTTCACTACAGACCCTAAACATGATATAAATATAGGTGTTGTTGAGGTTCAGGAAGATGATCTAGATGTCATTGATTATGACTCATTTGGCAGTGACTTAGATGATGGAATTGATTCTGAAAGGAGAATTCAACTTAGGGAATTAAGAAGAATAGGCAAGCATAAAAACAAGGGTCCGATAAGTATTACTTTTACTTAGGACAACAATTTGCTTCTAAGGAAAGGGTGAGAGGAAGAGTTCGGATGCATTCAGTTAAAACTAGGAGAAAGCTAATAATGGTAAAACATGGTAAAGAAAGGGTGAGAGTTAGATGTCAAGGCACAATTCCAACATTGGTCCCTTATGTTGCTACTCAAACTGATATGGGCAAAAATGAAATTTCGCAAACAAAAGGTGGTCCAGTCATTAGAGACAACAGCATTAGTGGCAAGCAGAATATTTTGGGCAAAGACAAAACATGCCAAGGGAAGGGTAAAAAGGTCAATAAACAAAAGAAAGTAGACAAATACCCATTCCTTTAGACAATTCTTGTTGCATACACCAATGAAGGAAGATGGGAGGTAAGAACATTAATTGAAGAGTACAACTGCTTACAATCCAAAGAAATTAAAGCGTGTACATCTAAATTTCTTTCAGATCATATTATCAAATCACTTGCTACTAATCCTAATATTACTATGAGAGCAGTTCAAGATCAAATTCAAAAACAATTTGATGTGGGGGTCTCAAAGATGAAAGCTTTTAGGGCAAAGAGAATTGCAACTGATAAAATAACAGGCAGCAGGGAGCAGTATTCACTGCTTAGAGAATATGCCCAAGAATTGATTAATCAAAATCCAGGCACAACTATTAGGATTGATGTACAACAAGAACCTAATCCAGAGTCTATGACAAGAACTTTTAGAAGGGTGTGTGTGTGTTTGGGAGCTCTCAAACAAGGTTTTAGAGCTTGTAGCAGAGATATCTTAATATTAGATGAATGCTTCATGTCTCGTCCTTGGCGAGGTCAAATACTAACAGCAGTTGGGGTTGATGCAAACAATGGGATGTATCCAGTAGCATATGCTATAGTTGAAGTAGAAAGTAAGGCATCTTGGTGTTGGTTTTTGTCCTTACTTGGAGAGGATCTTGGTATAGAAGCCAACTTCAATTACACTTTTATTTCTGATAGGCAAAAGGTATATATTTTACTGTATATTTTGTCATGTGTTTTATGTAAATCCTATCCTTAACCTTAGCCTTCCACATGGACATATACAAGCCATTGCAAGTGTGTTTCCAAGTTCTGAACACATGTACTATGTTAGGCAATTCATGAGAATATGAAGTCCCAGTTTAAAGGAGGTGTATACAAGGAGATGCTTTAGAATGCAGCCAAAGCTACTTCTATTGGTGAATTCAATAAAAAGATGGTTGAGCTCAAGTCATTCAACTCTGATGCTTATGATTGGTTGATGAAGATTCAAACTGAACAATGAAGCCAAGCTTATTTTTCAGGTAATTAACTAACTCACACTGGACAAAAGCATATTAATAATTGGTCATATGCTTATATAGTGTGCCATTTGTTTAACAGGCAGAGCCAAATGTGATCTACCCTTAAACAACATCTGTAAGGTGTTCAATAGGCAGTTACTTGATGGCAAAGATCAACCCATCATTACTTGTCTGGAATATATCATAGAGTACTTGATGAAGAGGATTGTAGTAGTTCAGAAGGTGATAGCTAAGACTGTTGGACCACTTACTCCTTCTGTGACAACTCTTTGATGCTATCAAAAAAAGGCTACTGAGTATATTGTTCAATAGAATGGAGGTTTTTTATATCAAGTAACTAGGCCTTACAAGGATCAGTGTGTTGTTAACATGGAAATAAGGTTGTGTTCTTGTAGGAAGTGGGAGCTGACTGGCATACCATGTAAACATGATGTAGCTGCAATATACAACATGTTTGAGAATTCAGTGGGAGTTGCTATACCTGAATAATAGGTTCATGCTGCTTACAGACTTGAAACATGGGCACATGTATACTTATTCAAGGTCAACCTATGTAATGGCAGGGAGATATGGCCAGAAGTTGAGGCTACAACAGTCATAGCACCACCTTTGTACAAACCCCAAGTTGGCAGGCCACCAAAGAATAGGAAGAAGTCACATGATGAGGTTGCAAATGAAAGTTGTTCATCAGGCAAGCTTTCTAGGAAGGGCAAGTCAGTCAGGTGTGGTAAATGTGGAAATATGGGTTATAACAGGAAAGGTTGCAGGGGTCAAGGTGGTGCAACTCAAGCTGCTGGTGCAAGGACTGTCTCTGGTAAAGGCGGTGCAAGAAGAACTGCTTGTGCAAGGAATGTCTCTAGTCATGCAAGTGCAAGACAAGCTGCTGGTGCAAGGATTATCTCAAGTCAATCTGGTGGTTCTAGTCTGTCACACCCCGTAAATTTCAGATCATTATTTCAAACTTTTCCAATTATTACTTTTGACTTTTATATGTTACGTTTAAATCTGGCAATTTTCCGGGAAGTTGTTCTGCGAAAAAAAACAGAAAATCGTTACCGAAACCGTTCCAATATCGGACTGAGCTTAGTCTACGTGAATTATAGCGTGAGTTTACGTTTATAATGTTTTATGTCAAACGGAACTTTGGAAACTTACCACATTTGCATGTAAACTAAAAATATCAACCATTATTAATATCCTTGCTAAAAATTCGAAATTCCCTCCCCTAGCCCTCAAAACTTCGGTTTAAATTCAAAAGAAAAGGAAGCACATAATTTGAATTCTTATCACGATCACATGCATGTAATCATGGATAATG
>BQNB010152056.1:0-15822 GCA_026074375.1 Tanacetum coccineum | reverse complement strand
GTCTTGGGATTTTACCATTTTTTGATGTTATGTAATTCTTTTTGTTGACTCTATTGTACTTTAAGTTTCTAGCCTCTTGCTTGACTCTTTTTTATATATATTCCATCTTTGCCGTTCAAAAAAAAGAAAAGTTTCAAAATAAGCTACAAGAAGCGAGCTTATGAAACATATGCCCAAAACCAAATAAGCCATAAGGTGGCTCATATAGCCGAAACGGACACCCTTAATGTCGATATTTGGCTTCGAAAAATATATAAAAGCTTACAAAACTTTGTGAAAACATGTAGAATCACCAAGTAAAGTTATCAAAACTGAAGCTAACGTATGTCTAACAGAGTTGGCAAGGAGGTTGTTGGGTCACAAAATTTTATGACAGCAGGCCGACCCAGCCCAGTTATACAGAGTCCAACAACACCGCCGTTTAACTAAGGGCACGTTTGGTACAAAGAATTTCAGAGATTAGAAATGAAGCAAAGAATTTGATTTCTTAGAAATGAAATCCAGAGTGATAGTTTATTGAATTCTACCGTTTGGTAGCGTTAGAGAATTGAAAAAAAAAAATAATCACGCAAATTTTTTTTCCTTTTAAAAAAGATTTAAATAAAAAAATAAAAAAATAAACAAATAATAATAATAAAAAAGATTATTATTATAAATAATAATAATATATAATAATAATAAATAAATAATAATAAATAATCAATAATAATAATAATAATAAACTATAAAAATAATAATAATATTAACAAATAATAAAATATTATTATTTAATAATAAACAGTAAAATAAAAATAAAAAATAAAAAATAATAATAATAATTCATAAATAAAAAATTACAATAATAATTAATAATAATAATAAAATAAATAAATAAATAATAATAATAATAATTATTTTAATATTTATAATTTTTTTTTTACATAAAGTTGGATGGGAGTCTAGACACAAGTTGAGCTCCCACTCCTTTCTGAATACAAAAACTCACTCTATGAAAGATAAATACACCACTTTTAGCATTATTTGAGTGGCTAATAGAAATAGACTTAATACGTGAAAGAGTGTCCAAAGCATCCGTATCGAATTCTCCAAACGTAGAAAAAGCAAATGGTATGAACTTGTATCCATTTTCCTCACATACAGACCCATACTTCTTCTTTTTCTTCTCCACAGCATTGTGCAAGGCTACCCTAGGAGCATATGAAGTCGCCCCCATACCAGCAAAGGGAGAGATGCATGTAACATCTAAACATGCGTCTTTACTTTGGAGCCAATTAAATAGTAAAAGGTCTGCAGGTCATAGATCATTCCCGTCCCCCGAGAGGAAACCCATTGGAGCCTCCTTTCGCACCATATTTATAATAACAATAAATAATAAATAAATAAAACGTAAATAAATCTCTTTTGTTTTGTGGCTCAAATGAATGAAAAATGGTTTCCACATCAATTATAATGAAAATGATTTCCGCACAAATTACAAGGACCCAACTCGTCAAAGAAATCAAATCTCCCTCATTTTTTTTTCTCTACCAACCAAACAAAGAAAATCAAATCATTTTCATTTCTTTATCTTGAATTCCTTGCAGCAACATGCCCCTGACACTCTAACAGAAAACAAAATGAATATAGAAGCAATTGGGATTGGCGCCAAAGTGAAATCAATCAAGCAAGCAAAACGTGGTTGATTTGGGGGTGGGTTAGGGTTCACGTATTCAAAAATCAACAACCAAACATCATTCAATTTCTTCACAAATTAAAAACAGGTACATTACATACTCTTTCAAGCCCTAATTTATCCAAATTTCCATTTGCTTACGTCACTATTTAGATTATTTTTATAAATGATTGTTTGATTGTATATTAAGTGAATGATAATTTCACCGATGTGTGGTGAGTTTATGTATCTATAGTTGAAATGCAAATGAATTATTATCAATTACTATTATAATTTCGCAGATCCATTGCGTGATGCGCAGTGGCGGAGACACGGAGGGGCGGGAGGCGCGAAAAAATTTGTAGTGTAAATTTTCCAAAATATCCGGGGTTTTTTGTAATTTGCCCCCCTTAAGAACCAATTTTTAAGGTAGTTTCTAAAAATTATCGAAATGTGCCCCCTCGAGGAAAAATTTCTGGCTCCGCCCCTGGTGATGCGTATTTTTAAAATGCTTGTTAAATTATTACTATTTGATTGTAGCTTTATAGAGTATGAACACTGATATGTAACATTTTTTAAATCAGTTAATTAGAGGCTATTGAGTTTTGTTTTGTTTTGTTTTTTTTCCAGTGACGTATAGAGTAGTTTTTAGGGTTAAACGAATATTATGCAACAATGTACATAATTCCTTGTCACCGTATGAATAATTTACTTTCTAGCGATGGCATGTATGATATCGGGACGGATTTGAAAGTTAGATCAACTTTTAGGTAATCAATAAGAATATTATTGCTCATATGGTGACTAGAAATGGCATTTTGGATGATTTATGGTTTTGAATAGTTTTTGTGTAACATTTGATTGTAGGAAGATGTTAATTTGCATTTTGAGGCGGTGTTTGGGATTTCTTATTATAAGCAGAAACGTGCAGTTTTCTGTTATCCTAACTGATTCTACTTAACCGTGTATTTAAAATAAGCAGTTAATTAAGACGAGATCATTTCTTAATTGAATTTCACTGAGTAGTTTCAACCAGTTATATATTTCGAGTGTTATTGCATTTTTCACAAAATAAGCAATGCCAAACACTATTTCCTGAAGCATTTTTATTGAAACAGCTTATAAATACTTATTTTATAAGCAGAAAAAACAAGGTTATGTTAGATTCACAGATTAAGAGTATTTTGAATCAGTAAATTACACTAGTATCAGAGGCTGTTGAGCCTTTTTGTTGTTCTGTTAGCGAGTTTATCTTGTTTGCAGTGATGTAACCAGTAGCTTTTATCTCTATTTATAGTTGCGTTACTAAGAAAAGTGATTTTAGAAACTTATATGAATGATTACTGTGTATCGTTCGATTGTAGCTTCGTAGATTACGAAAATGTTGATTTCAGGGTCTGCGGAGTAGTTTATATTTCTTTAGTTAGAATTTTGCATTTTGATATTGAAATGCATTTGAGTCATTATCATGTATCAAATTACTATAGATTCATGTATTAAGAGAGTGTTTTATATCAGTAAACTACAATACTGATTGTGTGTTTATGTTCTGTTAGTGAGTTTACGTTAGTTACAGTGATGTATGGAGTTAGATGTTGACAGCGTACTTAATTACTTGTCAGTCACCAAATGAACAATTTTATCTTTCGCAATCCATTTGCTAATGTAGCAGGGGTATTTTGGTAATTTTTAGGGTGTTTACACATTGCAGATTTTATGATATTGGGATGTAATTTGAATATCTAATGACAATTTTTTTTTTGGGTATACCTGGGTTTCGACTCGACATTGCGAGCCGACTAATCCCAGGGCGACTACCCTTTTGGATAGCCCGGAGTTGGCGCAGGTGAACCTCCGTGGCCAATGGGGGATTAATTTTCTTCCCAGGGTTCGAACCCAAGACCTCTAGGCACTTTCGATTTAATGACAATTTTGGTAATAAGAAAGTAAAACTGTTATTTTTTCCATTATTGTTGCATTCTTTAGAAACTAAGCAACACCAAACACTATATTCTGAAGTGCTAATTGTGTATAAGTACTTATTAATAAGAGAAACATAAGCAGAGCAAATCACCGTACTTTAAGAAGCTGTTGACCCTTTTATTGTTCCTTTAGCGAGTTTATGTTAATTGCAGTGATGTATGTAGTAGTTTTTATCTCTATTTACACTTGCATCTTTATAGAACTAACTGAAGTGCATATTATATTGATACTGAGATCGTAAATTGCAGAATAAAAAATAGGTGTAGAAGAGAAAATGGAGATTGAAAGTAACAAAGTTAGATCAGTTATAAATGAAGATAGATTTTGCAGTTTGCCGGATGAGCTTATTCATCAAATACTCTCTTGTTTTGACACCAAATTTGCTGTTCAAACGTCTTTGCTGTCTTCGAGTTGGAAACATATCTGGAAATCAATGCCGTGGCTCGATTTTTCAAGTAGAGAATTTGATACTTTACATAAGTTTTCCAAATTTGTGACCCATGTTTTGTCTCATCGCAACCATCAAGTAGAACTGGCTTCAGTTAAGCTATATTTCAATGGAGCAGCTAGTCAGGCTTTTGTGAGAAAGATTGATAATTATGCGTTCTCTCACAATGTTCAGGAAGTAACTCTCTCGAGGTGCCCCAAGAAAAACCATGAATTCCCTCCTTGTTTCTTTAGCTCTCGAACTCTTGAACAGTTGCCTATTAGTTTCCATCTGTTTGCACCTTGGGTTACACCTAAAACACCTTGGGATTTTCCGGCATTAACGACTTTGGATCTCTTCGATACAATGTTGTGTGGCAATGATAGAGAATCCTTTGAGCCTTTCTCCAAGTGTGTGAACTTAACGAACCTCATTCTAAGAAGAGTCATTGTCCACGCTAAGGTGTTTGACATTATCACTCCTCGAGTTACTAAGCTCACGCTTATAGATTGTGAACATTCACAGATTGCGAACGTGATTGCACCTCAACTTGAGAATCTCACTGTTATTGATAGCCCAATCAACTATATGAAGGCACCGCTCAGACTCTCGTATTTGTGCTACAGTGGTGATCAGAATCCTCCACAGTGGTTTAAGGATTGTTTTCAATCGCTAAATGAAGTGACTGCCAGTTTGTACATTTATAGAAAAGACAAGCCGTATAAGGAGAAAGCTGCCCGGGAGACTATTAACATGCTTCAAGAGTTCCATAGTGCCAGATGTCTCACACTTAACATGGACATTGTTGAGGTATACTCAAATGTTATCAGTCATTCATAATATGTAGGCAAATTGTGGACATATACATTATCGAAAATTCAAATATTCGCTCTAGTACTTGTTTTTCAGTTTAATATCTCTGTCACATTGAATTGTTAGCATACATTACATAAAACTAAAACGTTATAAAATAATTATCTATTATCAACATGGAATGAAATGTAAAGAGTTAAGGACTACTTCATGTGTAGAGTATTGTTACTAACGTTTAATATTGCTGATAAAAGAGTTCTTCAACGTATGTTTTATGCATCTTTTAATGGATTTATAACTTGTATATGTGCAGTGTATTTCCTCATTTCCGGATTTAATATCACACCATCCTTCACCTTTTAGCAACTTGATATCTTTAACTATAAACTCCAACTTGAGGGATAGGCTGGATGCACACAAACTGAAAATGACCTACTGATACTAGATACTTCTTGCTTGAAAAATTCTCAAGTGCCAATTTGTCATGAATTTACTCAGGGGAGGATAGTATTTATACGATGTTTTTTCAATTAATACTTGCGTGCATCATTTTGTTTCTGTTTATGAGTTTTAGTGGTGGGGTTAAATTACTTTGGTTACTACTTCATTATGGGGAATCCTTAGCATCTTATATTGCTCATTTCGAGGTTCTTATGTCAGTTTGAAACATATGTGTTGGCTCTTGTTTGTTGGTTGACATTTGAGAGTGCCGTTAGTATTAGCAGCCATTTTGCCTTCCGTTATTATAGTATCAGTATGATTCATGATCTTATATTATTAAGCAATCTAAAAGAATTTGGCAATGCGTGTTCTCAGATGTTTAATTTTGCTTGAATAATTCTTTAATTGTCGATATATTTCACTGTGATTGTTTAGGGAATTTTGGGTTCCTATGTCTCTGTGTTTCGGCAATTTCTATCATTCTTGAAAGATATAATGATATGCAAGATCTAGGTGGATGAGATCAATCTTCTTATTTCATGACCTAAAACATATTCTTACTTGTTACGATTGTGTTATATCTTTGCTACCAACTCGACAAGTCAAAATACCAAAACTGTTCTTATATTGACAGTATTTATTGGTAGCCAAACACTTGCATGTCACAATTAGTTCCGTAAAGGCCCTTTGATCATATCTTGGCTTCTGGCTGTTCTTTTCAAAAAAGGGTTCCATCTACTCTTACGTGGATCATTTAATTTGTCTCTTATAGTATTTTCTTTATCTTGAGTTCCCTTTTGCCATTTGCATCCCAGATACTCAGTTTTGTCTCTGATTTAAGATATCACCTATTAACCTTAGACATTTAGTATTAGATATTGTAATATAAGTGATTCCAGAAGAGGGTTCCACTGTTATCTCTATCTTTTATGGTGACATTTTGTAAAACTCTCTGCCACCTACTTAAAGCATTGAAGCGAATATGGCTTAGGGAGAATAGGGCATAAAGCTTGCAGACATTTTCAGACACTTATGAAAGAACTGCATAACCTTCACTTGATCTGGAAAATATACGTATATTGAAAGAAAAGCAGGCAGAGGAAGAGTTGAAAACAGCCCCTTCGAGTATCTTATGACAGAATAACAGATATTGACCGATTAGAAAATCGATGCAACTGTGAACTCGATAAGAAGGCTCAGATTGAGGAACTGTCTCGAATGAAGGTTCTAATTTCAGCCTATTTTAGAGAGATTGCGGATATGTGTATTCAAGAATATGACAAAGCTTCATCCTTCTTTGCAAAGATGATGGATATCAGATTATTATTGGTGGGATAGCTTTGCGTTTATGTTTTTCATTTTATTACATCACTATTCGGACAGTGGATGGAGCATGATACTCTTCCACTTGAAGAAACGAAACACTACTTAGTGTCTACTCTTTAACTTCAAAGGACCTGCTTCACTTTTCGCTAAAACAAAAGATGGAAGCTTTTGAAAAGTACAAGTCTGATAACATCTCGACGTTTCAACAACCATCTTCTTCAGCAGTTGTAAGTTTCTTATTCAATATTTGGCTGTTCATAGCTGCATTTTGAAAATCTAAGACTTTTGCCTTTTTAACTTGGTTTTATAATGTCTGTTCCTACTCCTTCGTTACACGGTATTAATCCTATGCCATCTATCATCAACTCACCTAACCAAGGTAACCACTCTTCTATAACAGTAAATAGCACATTCGGAAATCATACTAAACATTAGCAAATAGTTTTGGATATATCTTTGGTTTAAGTTCGATGAACTTGAAAGTTTAATATTACAGTGGTCAATTTAATCCTATTATGTGTAGTCCAGACTTAAATATCTATTGGTCACAAATCGAAACTGTAACAAGTATCATGCGTTTTTCAGGGTTGCTAAAGATTGTTCTGGCACATCAGGTTGATACAAACTTCATGAAGTTAGAGTTATCTTCGTTTGGAGTAGAGTTTATTTGATTTTATTTGTTTTTTTGCAAAAAACTTTATCGGATATTCGGATCTATTCTAGGATTGTACTTTTTTGGTTTCCTTTCTTATTTGGTAAAATTTGGTTTGCTATTTTGTTTTGGGTGTTTGGCTTTTGTTTAACATTTTCTGGTCCAAGGTAATTAGAGGACATCAATTTATGGAACCAGAAAAAATGATGCAGCCACAAACATGTATATATGATGGAATGATATGCATTTCAAATCTCAATATTCACACCTCTGTTTATATTTTATACACTTATAAATTATCCATTCAATACTCTACCCGGATTTGAAGTTTATCATACAATATTTCTACATTTGATTGTTTCAAAAAGGTGTTTTTGATAATTAGGTTTTGAAACTATCTTTGAGTATCGGTGTGTAAAATTGAGTAAAAAAACAGTAAAGTTGATACATCGTCTTTTGTAAGAGTACTTTTTTCATCACTATGATAATAAGGACAAAACAAGGGTTTTTGATAAAAAATTATACTTGGACTAAATTTGTACGGCTAGAATATTAACTAAGTTTTCTTATGGTAATTAAGGCCCGGCCAATTTTGTACGCCCAACAGCCAACCATTAAAGGTACAACTGAAATATCCCAACGCAAATAGCATTTTTTAGACGACAATAACGTAACAATGCTATCCTTAATTCACTTTATTTATACTGTAATTGTAGGTACTATTAGACTATTAGTTTTTAATAATTCAAGTAATTTGGTTTGGGTTATACATTATGAAGTGCAATATTATTTTTTCATGGGTATGTAATTTGCAGAGCCGAATGAGAAAATGGACTATGATCACATTAGTGTCTAGATTAGTTGTAAATGAAGACCTTTTTTACCATATCATCTCTTGTATTGACATACAATTGTGTTGTCTTCCATATGGAAGCTTCTTTGGACATCAATGTCAAGTCTTAGTTGTTCAAATGCCGTGAATCACCATCTTAGGTAACCAAAAAGAAATAATCGAATATGATTCAAGAGTATGTTTGGTCGCACGTGTTTAGGGGCATTTTAAAGCAACAAGCGATTAGCGGTTAGCGTTTTGTACAAAATGTTTGTTTAGAAACAAACAACTAACATTCCTTTCCAAACGCTCAAAATCAAGATGCTACTTCTAGTAGCATTTACAAACAAATAACATTTTAGCCTTACTAATTATGGAATACAAACTTATGTTACTGAAAACTTTATCAAAAACAATAACTACTTCTTTCTGTTTAATTTGCTATGACCCATTCTCGCCGAACATAGTTTGGGTCACAAGTTTTGAACACAGCAGTCAGACCTAGGCAAAACCAATCACCACAGTGTTCCAACAACATAGGTCAATGAGCAGAAAAACCAAAATAATCGAATAAAATGAAAACCGAAATCGAACCGCACCGAAAACAATCAAACCGAACTAATAACCGAACCGAACATAAATTCGAATTCGGTTTTCGGGTTGGATATACAGGTTTGACAATCTAAGCCGAAAACCGAATTCATGTAAATATATATATATTTTATATATTTATATATAAAAAGACTATTAAAATGTTATCCTAATATAAAAAAAAACACTTTTTTATTTTTGAAATAATTTTATTTTGCTAAATATCTTTGTAATTAAAATAAATAAATGGTGAATTCGGATTAACCCGAAAACAGAACCAAATTTAAATTCGGTTTTCAGTTCAGTTCAATTTTCAGATTGAAAAACATTAACTAAACTAACCGAAACGAATTAACCGAACAACCCGATAACCGAACCACTCAACACCCTACAACAACACCACCCAAATAAATTGCCAAAAGTAGAAAATGAATGTAAAAGTAAAATAATTAGGATTGGCGCCAAGCAAATATGGGGAGTTACTTAATTAGGGTTCATCCACATTTCAATTGCTTCACAGGTAATTTACTCCAATTTTTAGTAACCACCGCATTTTCGATCGATTCATTTTATTTTAAATGATTATTTTTTATCGTTTCATTTTAGGTTATGAGTATTTTAAATTAGTAAATTTACGGTACCGATTGCGTTATGTTTTTAGGTAGCTAGCTGTTAATAATAGTGATGTATGAACCACTAAGTGTGGCCTAGTGGTAAAAGGGTTTGTGACTATAGTTCTTAAAATGTGTGAGGTCTCAAGTTCAATTCCTGCTAGGTGCAAACAACCTTGAAGTGGCCACGCCAACCTCCTGAAAAGGAAGGGCTTTACCTGGTTTGAGTCTGTTTGTGTCGGTGGGTTGAAACCCCGTGGATTAGCCGGCCAAAAGGTCGGAAACTATGGTTAAAAAAAATATTAAAGGAAAGAGTGATGTATGAAGCATTATTTACTCATGTGCGGAGACTAGTTTATAGGTAGATATTTGCATTTTGATCTGGTGTTTGGGATTGCTTATTCTAAAGCGGAAACTGTTTTCTGTTATCAAAACTGCTTCTACTTATCCGCTTTTCAAATTGAGATGAGTATCGTGAATACTTTTTTCCTAAAAAATTTAAACCAAAAAACATTTTAACAAAAGGATTGGATGACATTTCTTTGACTTAATTTATTACTTTTTTCGAGTTTTATATTGCATTCTTTTTACATTATAACAATGCCAAACACTATTTCCTCAAGCGTTTATTTTAAATAGCTAATAAAACTTCTTTTATACACGGATGTGTGGAGAGTAGGTTTGCATTTCGATGTTGAAATGCAAATGAATCATCATCATGTATCATATTATCATAGATTCATAGATTTAGAGTGTTTTAAATCAGTAAATTATTTTTCTTATTGCGTGTTTTTGTTGCTCTATTAGCGAGTTTATGTTATTTACAATGATGTATAGATTAGTTTTGTAGGGTTATATGTTGACAGATAACTCGTCACCATATGAATACTTTAGCCTTCGTGATCCAGTTGCTAATGTGGCAGGGGTATTTTGGTAATTGTTAGTGTGTTTACACGTCAGTAAAACATATGATATTGGGACGTAATTTGAATATTTAATGGCAATTTTGGTAGTGGAAAAGTAAAACTATTGATTTTTCCATTATTCTTGCATTTTTTACAAACTAAGCAATACCAAACACTATATCCTAAAGTGCTTATTCCTAAGCAGCTTATAATTACTTATTGATAAGAGAAACATAAGCAGAGCAAATCACCGTACGTTGAGCCTTTTATTGTTCCTTTAGCGAGTTTATGTTAATTGCAGTGATGGATGTAGTAGTTATCTCTCTATATACTTGCATTTTTTAGAACTGAAGTATATGATTAATGCTGTGACCTGAAGTCCATATTATATTGATACTGAGATTGTAAATTGCAGAATAAAAAAATAGAAGGTGTAGCAGAGAAAATGGAGATTGAAAGCAACAAATTTAGATCAGTCGTAAATGAAGATAGATTTAGCAGCTTGCCTGATGAGCTTATTCATCAAATACTCTCTTGTTTTGACACCAAATTTGCTGTTCAAACATCTTTGCTGTCTTCGAGATGGAAGCCTATCTGGAAATCAATGCCGTGGCTTGACTTTTCAAGTAGAGAATTTGATACTTTATATAAGTTTTCCAAATTTGTGACCCATGTTTTGTCTCATCGCAACCATCAAGTAGAAGTGGCTTCAGTTAAGCTATATTTCCATGGAGCAGCTAGTCAGGCTTTTGTGAGAAAGATTGCAAGTTATGCGTTTTCTCACAATGTTCAAGAACTAACTGTCTCGAGCTGCCCCAAGAAAAACCATGAATTCCCTCCTTGTTTCTTTAGCTCTCAGACTCTTAAACAGTTGTCCATTAGTTTCCATATGTCTGCACCTTGCGTTACACCTAAAACGCCTTGGGATTTTCCGGCATTAACGACTTTGGATCTCTTTGATGCAATGTTGTGTGACGATAACAGAGAATCCTTTGAGCCTTTCTCCAAGTGTGTGAACTTAACAAACCTCATTCTAAGAAGAGTCACTGTCCACGCTAAGGTGTTTGACATTATCACTCCTCAAGTTACTAAGCTCACGCTTATAGATTGTAGAAATTCACAAATAGTGAACGTGATTGCACCTCAACTTGAGAATCTCACTGTTATTGATAGCTATATCAACTATATGAAGGCACCGCTCAGACTCTCGTATTTGTGCTACAGTAGTTTTCATCATTATCCCCCACAGTGGTTTAAGGATTGCTTTCAATCTCTGAATGAAGTGACTGTCAGTTTGTACCTTTATAGAAAAAACGAGCCGTATGGGGAGAAAGCTGCCCGCGAGACTATTAACATGCTTCAAGAGCTCCATAGTGCCAGATGTCTCACACTTAACATGGACATTGTTGAGGTATGCTCATATCTTATCAGTCATTCATAGCGTGTCTGCAAATTGCGGACATATGATACATTATCGAAAATTCAAATATTCGCTCTAGTACTTGCTTTTCTGTCTAATTTTTCTGCCACATTGGATTGTTAACATACATTACATAAAACTAAAATGTTATAAAAAATTCATCTATTATCAACATGGAATGAAATGTAAAGAGTTAAGGATGTGTAAAGTATTGTTACTAATGTTTAATATTGCTGATAAAGGAGTTTGGTATTGTTACTAATGTTTTATGCATCTTTAACGGATTTATAACTTGTATATGTGCAGTGTATTTCCTCATTTCCGGATTTAACATCACACCATCCTTCACCGTTTAGCAACTTGATCTCTTTAACTATAAACTCCAACTTGAGGGATAGTCTGGATGCACACAAACTGAAAATGACTACTGAAGCTAGAAACTTCTTACTTGAAAACTCTTCAAGCTCCACATTCATCATGGATTTACCTGAGGTACTTTTAATAAGATGATTTTTTTTTCTTCTTAATACTTTGCTTTTTTCGCTTCATTTTTTTATATGAGTAGGGAGTTACTTTTGCAACTAATTCTTTATAGCCAGTCCTTAACATCTTAATTTCAATTTGATTGGTTGAGATATGAAAAGGCCATTCTTCAAATTAGCAGCCATCTTGCTTCCAATTCCGATTATAAAGTTTATCGTGATCTGCAATAAGGGGTTAATAGCAGCTTAAGGAGAATATTAGTTTTTATGTAGATGTGAACGTTGCTTGAAGACACCGTTTGATTGTGGAATCTCTATCACTATTACAACTAGTACATAACTTATTAACCTTTGATATATTGTAGTAGATCTTGAGAAATATTTGAATCCGGAAAAATAATTTTTATATTACATAAATCGCGGATGGCCAAGTAACATTGTTGTAAATTTGGCAGCCACCACCTACAAAAGCAATGAAAGCGAAAGAGGCTAGGGAGAAGAAGAGGGCCAAACTTCTTGCGGCCATTGAGAGTGGTATGAAGGAATTGAAAGCTTCGGTTGAGAAAGAAAATATGCTTTTTGTTGAGAGAAAGGGGGCACTTGAAAGTGGGAAAACTGCCTTTGAGAATCTTTTTGCTGAACTAAAGCTTTTGACCAAAAGCAAAATGATGCAAAGTAAACCTGAGAGGTATCAAATTAAGGATAAGGATGTAATGGCTGGACTGATGTCACAGATCCGTGCCTGCTCGGGAGAGTTGGAAGGTTAGTTGACCAAGTCAACTGAGCCTCTATAGCCATCTTTCTAAAAGGAAAGTACTATCATGTTATATTAGAAGACTGCCTAATCTACAGAGGGCAAAACAGGAAGAAACTGCAACTCTCGCCAACCTTGAAGAAGCAAAACACTGTTGTTAGTCACGTTCCACATTCAAGATGTTATCCCTATTTATATTAAATCAAGGAGGAGGTTTTGAGGAGACAAATTCTGAAAACTTCACAACACTCCAAGAAGTATACCCTGTTTCCACAACTTCCTCCAGCAACACAACAACTTTTTACATCGTGCAGCAAATGTTAGATCTAATTCCATCAATAAGCTCTGATCACATTTTCGTATTTAAAAATCTAATAGCAGTTTAGATCTTTAACTTGCAATATGCTCAGGTAACATACCATACCTCCACGAAAAACAATCCCTATGCCATGAACCAAACCATCCACCAACCCAGGAACCATTCTTCTATAAAACATTGGCATTTGTAACCGAAACATCAAGGTAGAATTTTTGCAAATATGTATGACTCAAAATGCAGTGACCTTAAGTTTTTCGTTTATAGAACCGTAGTCTTTCAATTGATGTTATTTAAATTTAATCTATTTAGGTGTATAGTGTTTTTAAACAGGTTATTTGTGTGATTGAATTGTTTGCAATAACCTAACTGTCCGTGCAAAATCATTCTTCTCAGCTTTATCCAGTGCCTTCGAAGTGCGAGGTTCAGAATCAGAATGAAACCTGAAATCATATTCATCATTTTCCCTTTTAGCCCCTAATGGAATGTGCGGACACATATTTGGGTTCATGCGAAGCTATCATCAATAAGTCAGAGTTTTCGTGTCAGGAATATGGACTGTTGATCTGTTTTTTTTGGCGAAAGCTGTTGGATAATGTATTTTGAAATCTTACCTTTTGTGGGGATTATTCTTCCTAACATTTAACTATTGGTACTGTATATCTCTGATATATTAAGCAATTTCCAGACCTGTGTACTTTATAACTATCTTTATAGGACTGCAAGCAATTAAATTTTCATCTCAGTTTAGTCGCATCCAAGTGTTTCATCCTTACTCTCAGCTCAGAAATTTGCATACACAACTTAAAATTGGATCATTTCTCTATACTTGTTTTGTATACTTACGAAATTCACAGAATATGTAAAAAGCTGAACGAAGTTGATCCAAAGTCCAAACCTTTTGACGACCTACCTAAACCCAGATGGTAAACATGTATGCGCATCTCTTTGTATTGTTTTGTATATACATTTCGTGTTTGGCTTGTTTGACTACTTTTATTTAACGATTTTGCTAAAGAGATTGCTATTTGGCAGACGCTGTAATCTCAATGGGAATAAGTTGATCAAGAAATACTGAAAATCCCTAAATGCATACATTTTTAGCCACTATTATTTGTATAGTTATTTCGAAAAATGCGTTGAAGCACATCAGTAGGTAATTTTTGAATGTAAATTTATAAAAATGATTATTTAATGCTTGATGTTTGTGAGTGTGTCAAAGTGACTTTCGGTTAGCGGGTTGAGACTCACCTTTCAGTCATAGATTCACATTGCAGTTATATTATAACATAATTTTGTGGCACTAAGTGTCGATATTGGCTTTGAAAATAGGGCAAATGACATAAAAATGTACTCTACTTAAATGTCATTTTTAAACAAAGTATCGAACTTTTTTTCTTGCATAAAAAGGCATCAAACTTATTTTTTTGTCAATTTGGGTATTTTCGTTAAAATATTTAACGATCATCCGTTAAGTTCTACATTTCAAGTCCATCAGACAGCCTTACCCACCACCGTCGCAAACCACCGGCCGCACCCACCACCGCCGCCACAAACCACCAACCCACCATTACCACTGACCATCGTCACCACCTGAACAACCAAACAAGAATAAGAACAAAGTGATGATTCAAAAACTATAGAAATAAAAAGCTTGGAGAGAAAGTTATGAAACCCTATATGTAACTTATGCTTATATAGAGCATAAAGTTACATCTAGGACCCCTCAACTATGAAAATTGACTAAACCAGCTGCAATTTCCATTAGCAGCTAAGAGACTTTCACCACTTGCCACTTTAAGTCCCTGAAATATTATGCAAGTCATGATTGCACTCTTTAACATGATGTCTTTCATATGGAAGCTTCTTTGGACATCAATGTCAAGTCTTAGTCGTTCAAATGCCGTGAATCACCATCTTAGGTAACCAAAAAGAAATAATCGAATATGATTCAAGAGTCTGTTTGGTCGCAAGCGTTTAGGGGCATTTTGAAGCAACAAGCGATTAGTGGTTAACGTTTTGTACAAAATGCTTGTTTGGAAACAAACAATTAACATTCATTTCCAAACGCTCCAAATCAAGATGCTACTTCTAGTAGCATTTACAAACGAATAACATTTCCGTTTACTAATTATGACTAAACACTTTATCAAAACATGCAACTCCTATTCTAATTGCTATGACCATCTTCACCGAACATTGTTTGGGTCACCAGTTTTAACACAGCAGTCCGGCCCAACCCAGCCCAATTATACAGTGTCCGCCAACACCACCTAAATAAATTACCAAAAGTAGAAAACGAATGTAAAAGTAAAATAATTGATATTGGCGCCAAAGCGTAAACATGTTGTCCTAAAATCAAGGTTACTTACTTAATTAGGGTATGTCGCAATGAAATTAACATCCAAACATCATCCATCATTCAATTGCTTCACTTCACAGGCAGAGACGAAGCCAGAAAATAATATTAGGAGGGGGGCTCAATTTTTTTTCCAGATAATGTTAGGGGGGCTTCCATAGTTTCCGATCAAAAAAGCTGATTTTCGCCATTGAAGATAAGCTAGTCATCGGCCGGTGTGTGTGTGTGTGTGTGTGTGAGGGGGGGGGGGGGGGGGGGG
>BQNB010152055.1:4249-15822 GCA_026074375.1 Tanacetum coccineum | reverse complement strand
AAACTCAGTTAATACATGCATAAACTAAAATAAACTGCAAATTAAAGTCAGTCTCATATTTACATACTATGTTTAATTTATGGTATCCATCTACAATATTCCCAGTTTATCACACCGCTCTCATAACTATACCAGCACATGATACCACGCACATCGAACATATTTATAAATCAAAGTAAAGAACCATAATTACAACAAAAATGAAACTGAAGGTGTTTCTTTTTAATAAATAAAAAGAAGTTGTTGAAAAGAACCAGTTACAGGCGATTACGTAAGCATTAATAGGCCAAAAAGCTGAAAACACTCAGGAAGCGTTGAGGGTTCTCGATATTATCTCAGGGTTATACGTAACGAAGACTAAGATTTTATCGATCACGTTAACACTTGAGTGTTTTCACATTCTGGACCTCTTAAAACTTACAGAATCGTTGGTTTTTTTCAACAAATATAAAACTCATGATTCTCAATTGTCTCGTTCGTAATGTTAATTCTCGATCAACGTATTTGTGTTTAAAGTATCAGTTGGTAAACCATAAAATGAAAGAATCTTCGCTTTATAGATTACCAGTCGATGCTCTGCACACGAATATGTTGATTGATAATCAACATTACAAATGAGACATTTGAGACTCATGAGTTTCTATGTGGCCGTCTCTTTATGTTTAGTTATCTACATCTTTATTTCAAGATTGTTGGCCTTACATTCAGTTCCTTATTTGTCATGGCTATCGGTATGGGGATTCTTTCTGGCAAACTCAACTCCACTTTAAAAGTCTTAAACTCGTAGTGTTCAATGCTTAGCCCCAAAAAAAGATGCACGACACACTATCCATATCGTTTCTACATTTTTGCTCTTGACCTTAATTTGCAATAAACACATACATTAATCTACCCAAGGCCTTTGGCCTAGTGGTATGTGAGTTTCCCATCAACCTAGTGGTTGTATGTTCAAGCGTCGTTGGAGGCATTTATGAGATTTATTGTGAGATAAGTGATATAAAGTGTGAAAAATTGTCATTCTAAAAAAGGATACATTAATCTTGATTATAACTAAATCTAATAAAAGATATACACAATTTTTAATTATTTTGTATACAATACAAATATAAGAGCCTATGTATAGAATGGAATCGTCATCTTATAGATTGTACCCGTTTGAGGTAACATTCTCTAGCAAAATAGTGAATTCTATTAACTAGCCAACTCATTGTTATATGTTACCTGAACTCAATCAAGCGCTTTTCGTCATACACCTATTTTGTTAATTATAAAATTAGTCATAAATACAATATGTCATAAAAACAAATTTAAAGAACCAAATTATACACGTAAATATGCATAACAAACAAACTCCATTTTCCTCGATTTATTTGAACCGTGACTCAGATATCGTACTGGCTACAAAACACAGTTGCATTATATGCCATCCAGTATTTTCCATGCCAAAATCATACCCGCCGGACGACCAAACCATCACAACGAAGCAAGTACAATCCATAATTGCCATATCTGTTATAAGGCCAAAACGATGTAGTTCTGAATACAAATTCACTAGAAAAAAAACATGATTATAGTAAACAATAAAGCGTTAAGAATTCCAAATAATATTTTTACAACACAATTGTGTGCTTGCTCAGTAATTGCAGCCGAATTGTTTGTGTGCTTGCTCGCATATTGTATTGGCTACAAAACATGGTTGCAATTTATGCCATCCATTTTTTTGTCATGTTAAAGGAGGCTCAGATCTGCATGAATGTATCATAACAAAAAGGAAACACCCGCCATGATTTCAATAGTATAAATGCCCCGCCAAGATACAATTATTCTCAAACTTTGAACGATTTCACTCAAATAACGGATATACTGCAAATTTATAATATTTGCCTATCCAATTAAGAATGTTTGAAGAGTTGAATCATATCACTGCATACAGAAAGACGCAATAACGCGAGAATCAAGTGTGAGATTCGACACATGAATGACAATATGGTATATGACTATACTGCTCTCTAATAACTGCATTTACCAATACTTAGATGACACTTTTAATAGCAGCCCAAAACGACAACGCATGGCCCAATACAACATCGTCCAGACAACTATTGTATAAAAGGGGATGTCAGTAAGAAAAGGAGGCTCAAATCTGTACAAAGAGGAAATGCTCGTCATGGCTTTATTAGTATAAATGTGTGGCCAATATACGGTTATTCTAAAACTTTGAATGATTTCACTCGTATAACAAATATACTGCAGATTTATCATCATTGCCTACCTAATTTATCATTCCGTTTTATACAATATTAATCCGAATACTTTCTAACGCCATTTAAGGCGAAAACGATGCAGGGTTCAGTTTGCTTAAGACTTGAGTTGGACCAAAAGACGCCTTTTAAGAGTAAAACAATGTCATTTAATTTAATGATTAAACTAACCGACGTCGTTATCATTTCTCTCACACAAAAACTCGCACATACACACACATATTAAGTAATACATACCCTTAGATTATGGCGTAAAGACGGGTACTGGGTACTGCATAAAAGCAAATACGAATAGAAAGACAAAATCACATATGCATGAATGTATCAGAACAAAGAGGAAAGACTCGCCATGGATGCATTAGTATAAATGCCCCGTCAAGATACGATTATTCTTAAACTTTGGATCATTTCACTCAACGAACGGATATACTGCATATTTATCATCATTGCCTATCCAATTAAGAATGTTTGATATGTTCAGTGCATGCAGAAAGACACAATAATGCGAGAATCCTGTATGGGATTTGACATGTGAATGAAAAAATGGTATATGACCATACTGCTCTCTAATAACTGCATTTCCCAGTACTTATATGACACCTTTAATAGCATCCCAAAACGACGGCGCATGGCCCAATACAACGCCGTACAGACAACTACCGTCTAAAAGTGAATACGAGTAAGAAAAATGAGTCTCAAATTTGTAAGAATGTATCAGAACAAAGTGAAAATACTCGTCATGGTTGCATTAATATATATGTCTTGCCAATATACAACTTTGAACGATTTCACACATATAATAGATATATTGCAGATTTGTCATCATTGCCTACCTAATTTATCATTCCCTATTATACAATATTAACCCGGATACTTTCTAACGCCATTCAAGGCGAAAACGGTGCAGGTTCCAGTTTGCTTAAGACTTGAGTTGGATCAAACGACGCCTTTTACGGGTTAAACAATGTCGTTTGATTTAATGCTTAAACTAAACGATGTCGTTATCATTTATCTCACACAAACCCAGACACACACACAAATTAAGTAATACATGCCCTTAGATGATGGCGTACGGACGATCACGGCATAAAAGCAAATACGAATCAAAAGACAAAAGATCAGATATGTAAGAATGTATCACAACAAATAGAAAAAACCCGTCATGGCAACATTAATATAAATGCCCCGCCAAAATACGGTAATTATCTAACTGAAATTATATTAACATTAATACTATATGATAAGATTAGGTTATCTCGAGTCTACACATATAACACATGCATCACCTAACACGCAAAGACCTGACTTCGATTATTGGTCCGAAAATTTTGTTTAAGGTTGCATGGTAACAACTCATCACTATTTGTTTAGTACTTAACACCTGTACACAAACATTTCTTTATGCTTCCATGTGATACACACACAAAAATATCTTTGGGTTGACTTTGGGCATATAGGAACAATATTATGTATACAAATTGTTTAGTCCATAACATTCGGCTTAGCTAAAACTATATCAGCTTAAAACATTTCCTTTCATGAGACTTCATTCAGATCTAACATCTGCTGCCTAGTGTGAATGACCCGATATAATATTCTAGTGGAAATTATAATACTGCCATTTGAAGACTATTAATTATGAGGATCGATTCCCATCCACTTCGAATGAATTTTGGATACGTTTTTTTTCAGCTAACAGATGACGGGTTCAATAGGTCTAGCGGGTCGAAAGCTGCATTTAGCCAAAAGGAGCGGGTAATGTACTAAACTTGCTAAAGGCTATATGGCCATAGGGGCGGCTCAACCTTCTCGGAGGCCTAAAGCGAAACTTTTAAACGGGGCCTTTTTATCAAAGTTATTTTCGAAAATCGATATATAAAATTTACTTTTTTAACCTTTTTATGTGAAATCATTTATTTGTATCTCGAAATCAATATATTGTAATATTTTATTTTTAATTAATAAATGAGCAAATAAATCTAATCTTTTGGTGACACTTACGATCGTAAAAAACTTTAATTAACTTTAGTTTTGAAATTTCTCATGAAGAAACTGTTACCGAAATGGTTAACATTATTTTCTACGTCGTATAAGTATTATAGTAAGAACTTAGATTAAATTTGACTAAGTATATCAATCGATATAGCAAATTTCACATATATAAGTACTCGCAAAACTCTTTGGTTCAAAAATAAATATATGCCGTTAATATTCAAACGATTTTTATTATATGGGTTAAAAAACTTTTAAGGTTCATGCAACTACTTTTTTAGCTTCTTACCATCTAAGGATTTCAAATTCTCAATGCTAAATGATAAACTAAATATGCATTCATACAATCTATATTGGTCAAATTTACTATCTAAAGCCTATTCGCCGGTTTTATAGCTTCATGCCAACATCATCATCATCATCATATTTTTCTATTTTTACTCGTTTTTTCTTTCATTTTTCATTTTACATTCGTTTTTTTACCAATTTCTTTAGTGGAAAATAAAGTATTATTAAAAGCAACTTTTTGATTGAAGAGTCATACACGAGTATATGAGAGAAATCTAGAGATTGAAAATATATTTTGTGGGTTTAAAAAAAGTCGATTCATTAATATAAATGGTTTAATGTTTGTTATCATAGGGGTTAATTTAACCTTTACTTATTTTTCTTGTAAAAATGAGTGTATTATATACTTGATGTATTTGGGCTTAAATTTCTACAACACGTAGGGTTGAAAAAGGAAAAGTAGAAACATAAGAAGCCTAAAATTTTGATGATTTAACATTTCTCACTCAATTGGGTCCTTTAATAATCCGATTTTTTTATGACGGCAGAAAAGCACGTGACTCACTTTAAATATATATACAAGGTTCTAGAGAATCAGAGGCTTTAAAAAATTGGGGTCTAAAACCCTAGCTTTACTTGCCTTAACTTTGAGCCACCATTGTATGGCCAAAATGTATTGTTAACACATATGTGCCCTCAAAATTTTCTTTATTTAAGAAAATATAGTATAAACGTAATCAAACATTTGAATCCCTTATTAAACACGTCGTTTAAGTTATTAAATAATTTGAAATATATATGTAACGGGTCAACCTGATCCATTATGACTTATTACCAAACCTACCCATTATTTTCTCAATTACCTGGCTTCTATCGCAGCCAATTACGGAGTAGTTTAATTTGGTTAAATTTTCAATTCTCTAGTTTTTTTGGTTTTTTAAAATTTTTATAATTTTGTTTATATTATAAAACTGTGAAACTGAAAGTGCGGAATAAAAATTATAAAGTTTAACAAGTCAAAAGTATGAAACTGACAAAAAATACACAACAGAAAGTAATAAAAGACTGTGTTGCACTATAAACTGGGAGACACAAAAACATGTTTTATACATTTTTGTACTTTTTGTGTACTTTATGGTGGGTCAGAGGGTACCAATAGTAGCACTCATGTATTATTGTTGTCCCCTACTTGATTTCTAATTGGGTGCTACTATTGGCACCCTCTGACTCACAAAAAGTACAGATGTTGCATACCTTTTTGTCATTTTGTCTCTCTGTTTACAGTGCAACACAGTTTTTTATCAGTTTATGTTCCGTATTTTTTAACAATTTAATACTTTTGACTTATTAGAATATAAGGGGGATACAAATGGTGTTTTAGGTGGGTACGGATAACCTAACCCTCTCTAATTATGTTCGATGTCATTTCAGTAGTGATAAATATGATGATGTTTTACAAAATCATAATTGTTTGTTACGTACATATGTGTATGTTACTATTAAAACACGACGCTTTTGTTTTTTTTGGAACGGTGAGATTTTATTATAAAAAGAAAACGGAGCTAGCAAGGAGCTAGAACCGAGAACATTACAAAATTACAAGTAAAGGACACTCAAGCAAATCTAACCAAGCGATATTACGCTTAGCTCTCGAGATACACACATAAAAGAATGAGAAACTATGCTATCAAAAATAACTTCTTTTCTAGGACGCTCGGACGTAAAAACCATTTTGTTACGGAACCACCATATGTGCCACCAAGTAACAAAGAAAATGCCCTCCAAATAATCTTTAATTACCTTTCGAATCTTGAGCAAAGCGAACCACGTAAGCCAATCAATGTACGAAGAGAACATCACGATCAAAAGACCACACCATTTGAACATTTGAAGATTCTTTTGTAAATCTCTCTAGCAAGCATACATGAGAAGAACAAATGATTTGCATGCTCCACATTGCAAGCATTCTTGAGAGAAAATAATAATGTTTTGCATGCTCAGCTTCACATCAACAAAATCCGGACAAAATATGCGACTCATATCCATACGCCACGCAAGGAATTATTTATGTCTAGTCGGGAAGATTGTTCAAGGGATATCCATTCATGCGAAGAACTATTACTTTTAACTTTTTTAGGTACCAAATTGATCCACCTTGTAGGAGCACTTTCCCAAGCACACAAGATATCATCAATATAACATCCAGCCGATGCTACCGAGAACAAACCCGAAGTCTCCCACGACCATATCCAAGTGTCTGACTTACCTGAAAGAACAACTTCATTCACCAAGTGTCTAAGATTATTCATTTGAGAGTTCTCAGCTCCACCTCTAGGAAATCTTCTAAGAGAGGCAGAAAGGCCCATATTTAACTTGTCACCCACTGAAACATGCTTATTCTCCTCCAATGCATAAACTCTTGGAAATTTACATTTGAAAGGACCATCTTCCAACCAAGGGTCAAGCCAAAATAAGGTATCTTTTCCATCACCAACTTCTTTGTGAACAAAAGACATGAGATCAACCCTTTTTTTCTTTAACTGATCAACACTTTTCAAGCACTCTAGCCACGTCGAAGAACGATTGATACCACCAAGATTCTCTAAGCCACCATAGTCCCTATGAATTGATTTCACCACCTTCACCCATAGCACTTCTTTATGAATTTTAAAACGCCATACCCACTTAAATAAGAGGGCTCTATTCATTGCAAAGAAACTATTCACCCCGAGACCTCCATTTTTCTTATTAGCTAAAACCTTATCCCAACTAACCCATGTCATCTTTTTATCACGATCATTTGCGCCCCGAAAGAAACAACTCCTCAAAGATTCAAGCTTCTTCAACACCGAACTCGAGATTTTAAACAAAGAAAAATAGTAAGTTGGTAAAGACCCGAGCACCGATTTAATAAGAGTGAGACGACCACCTATAGACAAAGTCCGAGCCTTCCAATTTGAAAGTCTAGAGACTACTCTATCCATGACATTATCATATGCACAAGAACGAGACATACGATCTCCCACCACAACTCCTAAGTATTTAAATGGAGTTTTGGCAGCCTCACACCCAATCAATCTAGCTACTCTCGTTACTTCATCATTTGTGACCCCATCTACTCCCAACAAACTACATTTATGAACATTATTACGAAGGCCTGACGAAAGATAAAAGCACTGTAAAATACTTACGATATTTTTAAAGTTTGTATCCCGCCACTCTCTAATAAAAACAACATCGTTCGCATAAAAAAGATGAGATACCAACACCTTCTGATGAGTACCGATACCCACACCTTTAAAGAAACCTTGTTGCAAGGCATTAGAAAAAGAGATGTGTAAGAATTCCATAACCAATAGAAACAAAAAAGGAGAGAGTGGGCCGCCCTGACGAATACCATTTTGAAAACGGAATTCCTTTGTCAGGCTCCCATTCACCAAAACCGAACCCGTAGACGACTTTAGACAACCCACTATCCATCTACACCACCTAGAACCGAACCCAAATTTATGAAGAATGTCATCTAGAAAATCCCATCTAACTGAATCGAATGATTTTTCGAAATCAGCTTTAAATATCATTGTTCGTTTCTTCTTGTTATTACACCAACTTAGCACCTCGTTAAGAATCATTAGGCCATCCAAAATTTTCCTTCCTTTAATAAAGGCGGACTGCTCTGAACTAACCAAATCGTCAATAACCACGGATAAACTATTCGCTAAGATCTTCCTCACAATCTTATATTGACAACCTATTAAACTTATAGGCCGAAAATCTTTCACAAACTTTGCATTTGAGATCCGGAGTTACTCGAACTCGGCTTTCATCCACTTTGGCAGTCTTCTAATCTCATTAAGATTCCTTCTCAGTGTCGGTATCAGGTCTCTTGGTATTTCATCAACAACACTGTGATTTAGATGGGATTTCACACGTTACACGTGACACGCGGAAATATTTTTCAGAATTATTCGGTCAAGGTGACTTTCTAAGTCAACACCATCCAAGAAAAGATTTCAAGGAACGCAAGAAAATTCGGACTTGTTTTTACGAAATCGAATCGAATAGCATTACTTGCATAAGGATCCACCATTTGGAAGTGTTCTCACCCAAACATTTATCCAAAACCACTAGTTTAAAGGCGACGATTAATCCGACACAGCGTGGCTCTTCCTGAATTATGCATAGTTAGCTAGGCTATGCATAATTGAGGACCAAGCGACGACACATCCGTCCTCGTCAAAAAGAAAAAATTTCGATTATTACACACCATATATGATGATGAAAGTTTTTGACCTATCCTTGAAAATAAGTAAATCATTTGACATAGAAATGGGAAAGAAATATTTATTTATTTATTTATTTATTTTTTTTTGAGAAACACGTCAACTATTGTTCATTCATTTTTGAGAAACACATTTTTGCTTTGTCTTCTTATGAAAATCGACGCAATTTGGTATTTAGTTTGATAAAACATTTTATAAATTATTGTATATATATTTTTTTGTATAAATTGTTCATAAAAAGATATTAAGGTGGTTTGGGAATAAGGATCATAGCAAGTACAAGGAGTAGTAAGTCAAGAATCGATGCAATCGAATGAGGTAAACGAACGATATATTTGAATACTGGAATTGTCCACACTAGGAGTCAAGATGTTTCTCTCTCTAAAACAGTGAGGCGTCTATTCAACGTGCTGATGAGACCGAAGTATAGTTAAGAATATTCATAGAGGAAAAAGCATCCTCAATATCGGAAGTAAAGTGGTTGGGAGAAGACATCGTTCTATTAACAACCTAGTTTGTAAATAACATAAGTTATTTATGTAATAGTATAATAGATATGTATATTTACATACTTGTTCCGGAATGTAGTGGCACGGAGGACTTTGATGGCTGAAAAAGAAATGTGGTTATAGTTAAGGTTTTGACCTTGTTCTCTATAACCATGGCGCTGATACCAATCTGTAACACCCCCATTTTTACAATATAGCAGCGGAAGCTAATCTGGGGTATTACTTCATGGAAACAACAATCATAATCATAGAAAACGACCCAAAAGAGACGTTTGTTCAAAAGATACGTTATCATTCATTTCAAATCAGAGTTTTACAAAGGCAGGTCCCAAAATCTAGTTACATACAATGTGAATGATAACAAGTTTTAGCCATCTTCGAGTCCATGCCACTCCGTGCCGTATATTGCTCAATAACCTGAGATAAACATGCTAAAAAGTCAACACAAAGGTTGAGTGAAATTCATAGGTTTGATAAACAGTTTGAATACAAGTCATAGTGTAATAATTGTATAAACACAATTATTATAGAAAATGGTATTGTTATTATACACCCGTTATTAGTAATGATTGCAACGAATGCAATTATCATAGTAACAGTGTATTACTGCGTTATTGTCTTGTTTGGTCTGATTGGTCTTGTCTGGTCTTGTTCCTTGTCTAAGCACATCGCACTAACACATTATCATCAAAAGTCAATTTAATGACTTGAAGAGCTCATAATATCAACATATTAACATCCCAAAGTCAATTTAACGACTTGAAGTCAAATTTAACGACTTGTAGGATTTATGACACTAACACATTATCATCCAAAGTCAATTTAACGACTTGAAGAGCTCATAATATCAACATATTAACATCCCAAAGTCAATTTAACGACTTGAAGTCAATTTAACGACTTGAAGTCAATTTAACGACTTGTAGGATTTATAATATTAACACATTAATATCCAAAGTCAATTTAACGACTTGAAGTCAAATTTAACGACTTGTAGGATCTATAATATTAACACATTAATATCCAAAGTCAATTTAACGACTTGAAGTCAAATTTAACGACTTGTAGGATTTATTCTATTAACACATTAATATCCAAAGTCAATTTAACGACTTGAAGTCAAATTTAACGACTTGTAGGATAGATAACTTAGACAGCAATTGTAATGATATGTCAGGATAGCATGTAATTTGGAAAACACTTGTATTCGTAATTTATAGCAGGTATCCCCCTCACGGGTTTATGAAAAGATTGAAATGCGAGGCTATGAATTCACTAAGTCTTTGAAAAGTAATCACATTGTTATAAGATAAACGAGTATGTAAAAGAGTTTGTAACAAGCATGTATCCCCCTCGCGGGTTTATAAAACATGTAAAATAAGTAAAGGCGAGGTTATGAACTTCACTAAGTCTTTGAAAAGTAATCACATTGTTATAAGATAAACGAGTATGTAAAAGAGTTTGTAACAAGCATGTATCCCCCTCGCGGGTTTATAAAACATGTAAATAAGTAAAGGCGAGGTTATGAACTTCACTAAGTCTTTGAAAAGTAATCACATTGTTATAAGATAAACGAGTATGTAAAAGAGTTTGTAACAAGCATGTATCCCCCTCGCGGGTTTATAAAACATATAAATAAGTCAAGGCGAGGTTATGAACTTCACTAAGTCTTTGAAAAGTAATCACATTGTTATAAGATAAATAAGTATGTAATAGTGTTTGTAACAAGCATGTATCCCCCTCGCGGGTTTATAAAATATGTAAATAAGTCAAGGTGAGGTTATGAACTTCACTAAGTCTTTGAAAAGTAATCACATTGTTATAAGATAAACGAGTATGTAATAGAGTTTGTAACAAGCATGTATCCCCCTCGCGGGTTTATAAAACATGTAAATAAGTAAAGGCGAGGTTATGAACTTTACCTGATAGGTAGATGCAATAAATATTTTAGAATGAAAGTTGATGACCTTATCACAATCTTAACCGGGGAAGGTTGATATAGCAAAATAATAATAAATAGCCATGTCACGCAACCTGAGTAAATAGGTCAAGTCTTAAGAAGATTGTACTTTAGAACTTTTAGTTTTAAGAGTTATGAGTTTGGTTGAAGAGTTTGGAATTATTGTATCACCGTTCGGGCCATCATAATTTAGAAGTCATTCAGTAAACGTTTGAGGAGCTAGGGCACTTTAAATCATAAACCCCACAACTCAGTCAGAACGTAATACCAAGATGAAACC
>BQNB010152054.1:0-13590 GCA_026074375.1 Tanacetum coccineum | reverse complement strand
AGTACTGGTAGTTAATACTGGTAGTACTGCTGTTAGTACTGTTGAGCTTATCTTATTTTATTTAGCTTAAATTGCTTTTTGTATTTGCTTATTTAGAGTTAGTTTAGCTTATTTGATTTGTCTTAAGTTTATTTGAGCTTATTTGTGTCTTAGTGTAAAAGTTTTAAGTGTTTTTGCCATTCCTAGCTTTTATTCTTGTTCTAGCTTATTTTCTTTGCTTATTTTTATGTGCATTTGCTCATTAAGTTTAGTTCCCAATCATATTCACATTTCTTGTCATATTCAAACACAAATCATCAATCGTCTTGCGATTCTCCATCTCTAGCCTCGTTGGGACATAACGACCCGGGAACACTCTATACTGCTTCCGGTTTTATTGATCTCGCGGATTCTGATCCTTTGTTGTATTTATATTATATATAGATAGATTTTAAGGAGTAAGTTTTGGCGAGTCAAGGACTGATTTAAGCTGTTTGTGACCTATTTAACTTATTTTGGAAATGGATAATTGCACTTGTTTAGGACTGATAATTGCACTTGTTTAGGACTGATTTAAGTTGTTTGGTCCTTATATAATAGTGAATGTTGTTTGTTACATGTGTTACTACGTTCCATAGTCTTTTTTTATCTTTTTTTGATATAGTGGGGTTGGTTACATGTGTGGGACCTTGGCATCATTTTTTTGGTATGGTTGAGCCAACGAGGGAAGCCACCAAATTGGTGCATAACTTGTTTGGTGCCATAGCACTTTTGATACGTGGCATTACTTTTTAGGCTATGACTTGAAGCCATGACTACCCAGTGCTCTAATGGTGAAGGTCATGGATTCTTTAAGGGAGGAAGGGGTCTTAGGCAAGGAGATCCTATATCCCCATACCTGTTAACATTTGTAATGGAGGTTTTCCTTGATCATGAGCAAAAACATCAAAGATTCTAAGGAATATAAATTCCATTTTAGATGTAAAGAGCTCAAGCTTTCTCATATGTGCTTTGCTGATGACCTTTTGGTCTTGTGTAAAGGTAATAAGGGCTCTTTGGAAGTTATAAAGAAGACCTTGGAAGAATTCAGTCATGTTTCTGGCCTTAATCCTAATTTGGGAAAAGGAATAAAAATAAAAAAAAAAATATCTCTATATTTTTGGCGCATTAAGAATGTGATAAGAATGGCTTCTAGATATTTCACCATTCAAATGTAGAGAAAATTGCCAGTAAGATATTTAGGTGTCCCTCTCCTGGCTAAGAGACTCAGTGTTATGGATTGTAAACCTCTGATTGATAAAGTGGTGGAAAGGATAAATTGTTGGAGAAACAAGACATTATCTTATGCTGGAAGGATTCAATTACTTGCTTATGTTCTTTCCTCAATGCAGATATACACTGGGCTTCAGTATACTTGCTCCCTAATTCTGTTATAAATGATTTAGATAAGTTGTTTAAAGGATTCCTATGGAACTATGGTAATTCAACTCAAGGTAAAACTAGGGTTGCTTAGAAGATGGTTTGCAGGCCTAAAGATCAAGGTGGGCTGGGTATTAAACCTCTCAAACAGTGTAATGAAGTTCTATTGATAAGGCAATTCTGGAAGATTATTAAAAATAAGGATTCCTTATGGGCCAAATGGATTAATGTAGTAAGATTGAAAAGAAAAAGTATTTGGGATATTGATGTGGAGAAGAGTGATAGCTGGGGGATGGAAATCAATGTTAAAAATCACAGATGCTGTAAAAGAGCATGTTTGGTATAATATTGGCAATGGGGAAAAGACATATATGTTTTATGACAATGGTGTTCTAATGGTCCATTAAGTATGTTCATCAGCAAAAGAAATCTATATGATGCTAGAATCAGTGATAATGTGTTGGTTGCTGATTTGTTGGTTGATAATAACTGGAAATGGCCTAATGATTGGTTAAGTAAATTTCCAGTTCTCAACTCTATCAATCCCCCAAATATTCAAAAAGATAAAGAAGACATGGTCTTGTGGGATAACAAAAAAGACTAGAAAGTCAAATTCTCCACTAATCAAGCTTGTCCTTTAATGATTTCTAAACTATGAGGAAGATTGGGCATGGGTCTTGTGGCACATCATGTTGTTGGTACTCACAAGCTAATTCTGACTCAAGACAGAATGGAATAATGGCGAGATATCTCAAGATATGAAATGATTTTGTGTAAAAATTGTGCTGTCTCTCTGCAAACATTCTTTTTCAAATGTGATTTTGAATTCTGCAGGTCATGGAATGGGGTAATGATGAAATCTTCTAAGTTGGAGGAAGAGTTGTTCTTAAAGACATGTTGAAGTTATATTTGATGAGAGAAGCAAGAATAGTATAGGAGTGGTGGTTAACAAGTTGATTGTGGCTGCTACTGTCTATAATGTGTGGCAAGAAAAAAACCAAAGGGTTTTTAGAAAGGAGTACATAAAAAACTATTAAAGCTATCTGCAAAATCTCCATGAAACAAGTGAAAAGCAAATTATGCATTGATGGTTAAAAAAAAAAAATCAGTTAATGTGATTAAGGAAGTTAGTAAATAGGATCTACAATGGAACAATATGTCTCTCATTGCCATTTGAGAGAATTTGAGGCCTCCAAAAAGTAAAGGGGTGTTTGGATCCCTGTGTTGGCAGAAATTAGAATTTATCAAGGCATGACATCTGGTTTGGATTATGTCTAGTATGCCTTCAATGGAAGTATTCTTGTAACTTAAAGTTTTCCTGGTATGACTGTACTTATTTGATTCATATAGGTTTGTCATGATTAGCCTAAGGAGGAATTTGGCAGCTTATTTTGGATCTATAAGAGGTCTAATTCAGGGAAATGTACCATAAGGTAGATGCTTCCATTGTGAAGGGTAAAGGCCTGAGGGGACAATGTTTTGGGTGGAATTGGTTCTATCAATACACTGACATAGAAGGTTTGGTTGGGTATGGGTAAGGGTGGGTGTTCCCTATCTAGTGATGCCTTTTCTTTTTGCCTTGTGGTTGTGCAGTGAGGTTGCATCTGCTGTTTAGTCATAGGGTAAATTAGGCTTTGTTTGTTTTTTAAAAATTCCCTCTTCTAACCTCTTCTAACCTCTTACCTCTGCAGGCGGGCAGAGGTTTTTTGTTTGTTTTTTTGCAGAGAAAAGTGGTAAAAAGGTCTTCTAAGCTCTTCAAAAATTCAGACATAATTTATCACTTCTTACCTCTTCTTCCCTCTTCTTCTCACTTCTTTCTACAATAATTAAATAATTCATACTTTTTCTGGGTTTATACGTTTTTAACTGTCTTTATTCTTTTTTGTACGTTTTTTTACGTTTTCATCCATTTTAATCCGTTTTCTACGTTTTTCTACGATATATAATATTTTTTTACGTTTTCATCAGTTATTTTACGTTTTTGTCAGTTTTTTTACGTTTTCGTCAGTATTTTTACGTTTTCGTCAGTATTTTTACGTTTTCGTCTGTTTTTTTACGTTTTCGTCAGTATTTTTACGTTTTCGTCATTTTTTTATGTTTTCGTCTGTTTTTTACGTTTTCGTCAGTTATTTTACGTTTTCGTCAGTTATTTTACGTTTTCGTCAGTTTTTTACGTTTTCGTCTCTTTTTTTACGTTTTCATCAATTATTTTACGTTTTCGTCAGCTTTTTTACGTTTTCGTCAGCTTTTTTACGTTTTCGTCAGGTTTTTTACGTTTTCGTCCGTTTTTTACGTTATCGTCAGTTTTTTTACGTTATCGTCTGTTTTTTTACGTTTTCGTCAGGTTTTTTACATTTCGTCCGTTTTTTTACGTTTCGTCTGTTTTTTTACGTTCTCGTCTGCTTTTTTACGTTTTCGTCTATATTTTTACGTCTTTGTCAGTTATTTTACGTTTTCGTCTGGTTTTTTACGTTTTCGTCCGTTATTTTACTTTTTCGTCTGTTTTTAACGTTTTTGCCTGTTTTTACGTCTTCGTCTGTTTTTTTATGTTTTCGTACGTTTTTTCTACGTATAAAAACTAACGAAAACGTAAAAAAACCGACGGAAACGTAAAAAAACTGACGAAACGTTTAATATAATGACGAAAACGTAAAAAAAAACAGCGACAACGTAAAAAACTGATCCAAAACGTAAAAGAATGACGCAAAATAAAAAACTGACAAAAACTATAAAAGCTGATGAAAACGTTTAAATAATTAGACGAAACGAAAAAAAACCGACGCAAAATGTAAAAAAAAAACTAACGCCAAACGTTAAAAAACAGAGTAAAATTTTTAAATGCTAAAAAACGAAATAATCTAGAGAAAAAGATAAAGAAAAAGAAAAGAATGAAAGAAGTACTTCAAGAGAAATAAAAAACAAATGGTTTTCTTCTTTGCAGATGAAGAGCTTAGATGCACCTCTTCTTCTGCAGACATGGTTTGCAGATGAAGAGGTAAAACCTCTGAAAAAACAAACGAAACCTTAGAAAGGAAATGTAGCTATGATAGGTATAGCCCCCCACCTAGTGTGAATGAGAGCTATATCTTGCTTGTTGATGCCTCCTCATTTTTAACCCATTCCATTGTGGATGTGGGTTGAATGGTTTGGGTTGAAGTGAGGTTGGAAATGTAGACAAGAAGATATGGTTTTGGTGCATTAAAGGTAAATTGAAAGAGCTTCTATATGGGTTTGTTTCTGTAAGCACACATCTGGCTTAATTTCAAAGCATATAGTAGCTATTGTTGTCTGATATCTGTCTGAGAAGTCATAGGTTCAGACTTGTAGATTCCAACATTTTTTGTGGTTGTAAATAAAAGCTAATAGCATTTTCAATTTTCCTTGGAATGTTTAGGATTGAAAATTGAAGTTTTTACTTGTGACTATAATATTTGTTTTGTTGTTTTAGTTGACTCTATGACGATGTCACACAAGGTGCAACGTACATCTTGAGTATATGCACGTAATCATGTTACTACACTAAAAGAAAAATACCCTATTATATTGTGATAGCCTTTTGTGACAACACAATATTCGTTGGGTGGTTAAGCGGGTTGACGGGTTAAATGTTAAGTGTGAATGAGAGGGATAGAGATCACATGCATAGATACTTGAACAAGATAACAAAGTATAATAGTTGTAACAACAAAAGAAAAACATAACATTCATAATAAGAGTTTATTTAAAGAATTTGTGTTACTAATCAACTTCATTAGGATGGCTTATTGATCTTCTTAAGGTGAGCACTAATCAACTTCATCTTGTTGCCTAGCATGGAAGTTTCAATCTCTTGCCGAAACCTTTAACGAATACATAGGTGATAACAAGAAAAATAAGAAGATAGTGCAAACTGATTTTGTTTTATTACATCTAATCAATCTCGTTAGCAACCTGTAAACTTACCACGACTTAAGTCCAATATCTGTGTCTTGCATACTCACATTTAAACTATTATTGTGTCAGCATATATGGATTCTATCAGGTTAAGTTCAAAACAAAACAAATGCTTGTGTATTGTTTTTAAAACTTAAGCTTTTGATTACGTCTACTTTTTTATCCAAAAATTATCTAATATTGTTTAGTCGTTGTGTATGTCTTTGAAAAATTGAATAAATGAATAAAATGATAACAACATATGCAAGCATGGTTCTTTAGACAAAAATATGCTTGAACACATTGCGTGTAGCAAAACCAAATTTGCCTTTAAAGCTGAACAAGGCAATTGATAGATTTATTGGCAATCAATAAAAGTGTCCAGGAGTAGATGGATTAAATTTTCAGACTTGGTATTGAATTCAAATGTAAGTTATGTTTGAATATGTTAGTCGGTTTCGCAAGTTATACGTTTGAAATACGTGAGCCTATTGGGGGCACACGCGTTAAACACTTAGAGTATGTTTTACTTCACGATAATTATTTAAATAGTCGTACTCCTTCAGTTTACTCGTTTAACTTAGTATCGAATATTTAAATAATAAAAACAAGGGATTAAAAACGAAAAAAAACCTGAAACCGTAGGAGATAGTTGGGACTCATGCGGGTTTAGTAAGGTGGTGTTTGTTAGGTTTATAAAGTTAAAGGAGGGGAGAAAAGAAAAACTTAGTTTCCTTGTGTACAAGATAGGGTGTGGGCTTTGCCTATATAAACACAAACCTCCTACACTCATTTTCATTCATTCAACAATTCTCTAAAAACCTTAAAAAATAACAAGTAAATTCGGTGCCTCACTTTCTCTCCAGAACCACCAACGAAAACCTAAAAATCTTTTAGGGATTTTCGGTCTCTCACCCTCTTCACGAAGTGATTACCTCACAAAGGGTATTCGTTTTTGTCCTCTGCTAGACGGTTTTCAAGATCCTCACGAAGGGTTTGTGAGGTGTTCCTCCTTGCTAGGCGATTACACAACCATTAGGTTTTCGGTTTTGTGTTTTTCGGTTCAACCGAATTAGGATAAAACCCTAATTAGGGTTTTGATGATTTCGGTCCAAGTCTTAAGGGGCATTTGGTTTTTGATTTCAAGGCTCACAAGGGTGCGTTTGGTAATCATTTTAACACTTGGGTGTTTTGTTCGTGAAGGTTGACTAGCAATCGACTCATACTTGGTTGACGTGTTTGTGTGAGCAACCGTAGAGGCAGTAATTTAATTGCTAACTCGTTTTCAAGATCTAAGGCTTAAAGGTTAGTTTACTTCCCTTTTATTATGTGTTAATCTTTGTGCTAAAATGATCCTTAAGCTGCGTAACTCGTAGATTAACTGTGTTACCTGTTTTGTTAAATCCCAACGGTTTGGCATCAAGGAGTCAAACTCGTTTTTGGCATTAGGGTTACACTTTTGAATTATATCATGTCTTGAATTGTACACGCCTAGATTTAATTCATATGCTTGATCTGCTGAGTTTTTATTTTATTTATTGTTTTCTTTGCAAATATGAAAAAGATTATGCAAATTTTGCCATATTAAATAAAATAAGTTATGTTCTGAATTGAATGAAAACTTATAAGTGTTAATATAGGTTAAAAAGGAATAAAATTAAATTGTTAATTTAGTAGATTTGTTTTCTTTTTTTATAGTAGATCACACTATATATCTAAAAGATCTTGATTTTTATTTATGTAATTAAAATCTTTTATATTTGGAAACTATGATTTTTTCTATTTAGTCTGATTTTTTCCGGCCTTAAGGAATACTCAGTACTTTTGTGATGGTATGAGGCAGATCTAGGCACAATTTATAAAAAACCTGTGAGGGGTCTTATGGTTCTCCAATTAGGTATCTCTTTAAGTCACAAAGAAAAAGACTCGCTTTGGGAATCGGATTTTACATGTTTACTTGTTAATTTAATGTCATCATATGTATTTGTCTAGATATGTGCATATTTTACTTGATTACTCGTTTACACACCTAATATGTATGCATTATGGACTAATACTAATAGTGAAAGATGATATTAAAACTATACTAATAGTGAAAGATGATATTAAAACTATTCTATTAATTGCACGCCTAAATAGATGTTCATTGTGACCTGCTATTTGTTTCGTGAAAAACTTGATTTTTGAGAAAATTAATAAGACTATAAACTATGAAACTTGATTCAAGATTAATTTAAAACTGGATACTATGGTTATTGGGAAGTCGGTCATCTACTAGAACAAACTATAAGGAAGTTTAAGGCGGATGAAATTTAAAGAATCAGGTTTTTAAAAAGCTTCGCGCTGATCCTGTTCTCCGCTCTTGCGGCGTTCGATTGGAGTTACCAGAACCAATGTATCACTTCAATGTCATTTATAAACGGTTTTAAAATTAGTGCCTACAAAGTTAAGTGGAATACCCTTTGTAAATTTTAAGTTCAATGCCAGCCAACCAAAAAACTGTTGATTTGCTTGGCGCTTGATCAGACCTCTATGGTCATTCCAACCATGGCAAATTTGGTTCACTGGTTAGACCTCTAACTATTTTTGCGAGTTCTTGCTTGGTGGACTTAAATCGAGTAAGCTTGGTCAGACCTCGTGCTCGAGGCATAAGATGAGAACTAAACATGCTCTTGACATTATTACGTGTTTACTAATGTCTTAGATAGTTCATTATCTAAGAGTTGCATCAAAGGCAATTAACGTCGTTAGCTTACCTCTTGCCCTACTAGTTTTCGTACTTGTCAGACCTTTGTATTAAGTAGGTAGGTTAGTTGGATTTAGTTCTTAATTAATAAATTAATTGGGTAGTTAATTCTATTAAGAATTTAATTATCAAAAATACTAATAAATTTAAACTTTTTACTAAATGTAGATGACTACCACCGTAGTAAACAATTCGTTATTCAGGACATTTTTTGAAAAACAAAAACTAACTGGACTCAACTTCATGGACTGGTACCGTAATCTTCGGATTGTGCTATCAGTTGAAGACAAGTTACCATACTTGGAGCAGCCAATACATGCTCTGCCAGTTCCACCTGCCGGACAAGTAACTCCTCCGGATGTCCTTGCCACGCATTCTGCTTGGGTCAAGGCTTCGAAGGAAATTGTTAGGTTTATGCTTATGACCATAGACCCAGAGATCCAAAAGACTCTAGAGCACCTTGGTACATTTGATATGCTAAAGGAACTGAAAACGTTGTATGTACAACAGGCATATCAGGAACTTCTTCAGACAGTGCGATAATTCCACGCGTACAAACAAGAAAAAGGGTAGTCTGTGAGCTCTTACGTTCTCAAAATGAAGAGTTACATAGACAATCTGTAACGTCCCGGTCATGCCATGACTCAAAACCTTGTTGTGAGCCTAATCCTTGTCTCTTTGAGAAAGAATTATGATGGTTTTGTGCAAAAACTACAACATGCATAGCATGGGGAAGACCGTAACTGAGTTGCATGCTATGTTGAAGCTACATGAGCAAACTCTTCCACAGGAAATAAGCTGCACCTGCTCTTCATGCTATAAGGGCAGGAAAGGTCTAGAAAAACCAAAAGAAAAAATCGCATAAGGCTCTCAAAGGAAAGGCAAAGCAAAGATGGGCTATGCACCTGTGCAAGCGCCACCTTTTGCTCCCAAACCCAAGAATCCTCCAACACCTAGGGATGGAAACGGGCGAGAAAAAACCCATAACCCATGGGTACCCACATGTAAATGGGCGGGTAATATTTACTTATTTCTTATACTGTGGGGGGTTGTGGGTGAAAATTTTTACCATCGGTAGGTGGGGCGGGTGGGTGACGGGATATAATACCCTTTATGGGTGTACCATTTAAGAACCCACTAGTGTCCCACCTATTATTAACCGGTGTACCCCTTAAACACATTTGTGTTAAAATAAAATTTTTTATTTCTACTTAATATTTATGAGTGTGTTGTGAATATATTTAATAATATCAAAAGTCTCTAGACTACAGAAATAAACTAATAGTTTCTTTGAGTTTACAAGACTAAAGATGGAATATGAAAGATTAAATCCTTTTTAAAGATATTATACCACAGATATATCTAAGATTGTATGTGTTTGGTGAATTGATGATAATTTTTATAGTTTCATTCTTGTCATAATTAATTGTGTTGATTGTATTAGAAGATTGATACGATGTTTATTACCCAGTTTAATAGTTAGTGATTTGTTTCATTCACAACCCACGGGTGTTACCACTGGCGTGGTGCCCTTCGGGCTATGGGTATGGGTAAAAAGTTTTATGCCATTGGTGGGGTGAAGGGTGAGAAAAAAATCACGGGTTTCGGGTGACGCGGTTTGTAAAACCCATAAACCCGTATTTCCAGGGTGCATGCTAAACACCAAGAAGGATAATCCAAGAGAATGCAATTTGGCCACCCAATGTGGTAAAGTAGGATCATTGGAGTTGGAATTATCCCATTATTCTACGGAAGTTGATGAAAAAGAAGAAGCTATCTCAAGGAGCTAGCACTTCAGGTATATTCACCATAGAACTCTACTCTTTTCCTAGTACATCTTGAGTTTACGATACAGGTTGTGGTACTCATATCTGTATAACTACTCAGGGTCTCAGGGAAAGTAGGAAACTGAAGCCATGAGCTTTAAGTCTGTACGTAAGCGATGGTCATCGTGCAGGAGTTGAAGCAATTGGAGAATTTTACTTGTGTCTTCCTAGTGGACTTGTTTTAATATTACAAAATTGTCATTACGCTCTCTCTATTACTAGAGGAATTGTTTCAGTTTCACGTTTTTACAATGATGGTTTTGATAACCGCTTTGAGAATGATAATTCAATTTCTGTTTCTAAGAATAATTTGATTTATTTTAATGCTATCCTACGGGATGATATTTATGAGATTGTTTTGTCTTCTTCTAATACAAATGATAGTTCTATGTATGTTGTTAGCAATAAAAGAGCCAAGCTTAACTTGGACTCTGCTCTCTTGTGACATTGTCGTCTTGGACACATTAACAAGAAATGCATAGAGAAGTTGCAACATGATGGACTTCTCGATTCAACTGACATCAAGTCTTTTAAAAAATGTGTTGCTTGTATGTGTGGTAAGACAAGAAAACCTTATTCACATCAAGTGGAAAGGGCTAAAGATCTACTTGGACTAATCCACACCGATGTATGTGGTCCATTTAAGATTATGTCAAGACAAGGAGCTAGCTACTTCATCACTTTTACTGACGACTTTAGTCGTTATGGTTATGTTTACTTGCTTAAACATAAACATGAAGTGTTTAAAACTTTCAAAGTGTTTCAAAAGGAAGTAGAAAACCAACTCGGGAAGACCATAAAATCACTATGTTCTGATCATGAAGGTGAATATACGAGTCAAGTGTTTTTGGATTATCTAAAGGATCATGGGATTATTGCCCATCGAACTCCTCCTTACACGCCACAACATAATGATGTGTCTGAGAGGAGGAATCGAACACTGCTAGACATGGTTCGATCCATGATGAGTCAAACTACTCTTCCAAAGTCCTTTTGGGATTATGCTTTTGAGTCTGCTGCATGCATTCTCAATATGGTTCTAACTAAGAAGGTTGATAAGACACCATACGAAGTATGGCTCTACTAATGGAAGCCCTAAGTTGTCTTACGTAAAAGTCTGGGGTTGGTGAGCTTGTTCCAAACCTGACAAACTGGAACCCAGATCTATTAAGTGTATCTTTGTAGGATACCCAAAGGAAACGATGAGATATTATTTCTACTACCCACCCGAGAACAAAGTATTTGTTGCCCGAAATGCTAAATTCTTTGAGAATAGTATTATAACTCAAGAAGCAAGTGGGAGTCTAGAAGATCTTGAAATTATTCAAGAAGAAGATACGCATCCTTTTATAGACATTAGCTTAAATCTTGAAGATGATGATCAAGAAATTGATGAACCTCAAAGTGATATCAATCCCATTCGTAAGTCCTCTAGGACACGCCGTGCCCCAAATCAAATGTGTTTACACGTCGATGCTGAAGAGCATGAGTTAGGGGATCTCGGTGAACCCGGTAACTATAAAGCCGCATTGTTGGATCCCGAATCTCACAAATGGCTTGATGCGATGAATGTGGAAATGCAATCCATGAAAGACAACGAAGTCTGGGACTTAGTTGATCTTCCTCCTAACGGCAAAACCTTTGGTAGCAAATCGCTCATTAAAAAGAAGACTGACATGGATGGTGCAGTACACACCTATAAAGCTCGTCTTGTAGCAAAGGGCTTCACTCAAACCTATGGGGTTGATTATGAAGAACCTTTTCTCCTGTTGCAGACATTAGAGCTATTAGGATTCTTATAGCCATATCTGCATTCTATGACTATGAGATTTGGTAAATGGATGTCAAAATTTCCTTCCTTAATAGACATCTTTCCGAAGAAGTCTATATGGTGCAACCTAAAGGTTTTGTTAATTCAAAATTTCTAAACAATGTATGCAAGCTCAAGCGTCTCATTTATGGACTTAAGTAAGCATCTAGGCAATGAAATAAACGATTTGGTGTTGAAATTAAGAAATTCGGTTTCAGTCAAAATCGTGATGAGCCATGTGTATATATGAAAGCTAGTGAGAGTTATGTCACTTTCCTAATCTTGTATGTCGATGACATATTGATCATGGGAAACAATATTCCAATGTTACAAGATGTAAAATCTTATCTTAGAAGATGTTTTGCTATGAAAGATCTAGGAGAAGCTGCGTATATTCTTGGAATTAAGATCTACCAAGATAGATCAAAGTGGTTAATTAGTTTATGTCAAAGTGCTTACATTGAGAAAATCTTGAAAAGATATTTCATGGAAAATTCTAAACGTGGAACTATCCCAACGCAAGAAAAGCTAAAATTGAGTAAATCACAAGGTGCTTCAAAACCTGCTGAAAAACAGCGCATGCAAAATGTCCTATACGCCTCGGCTGTTGGATCAATTATGTATGCTGTGAGATGTACTCGTCCTGATGTTGCGTTCGCTCAAAACATAACGAGCCGATTTCAATAGAATCCAGGTGAACTTTACAGGACTACTGTTAAGAACGTTCTGAAGTATCTTCACAATACTAAAGATATGTTTCTTGTTTACGAAGGTGATATGAAACGAGAGCTCAGGGTTTCTTGCTACACTGACGTTGGATATCTGATGGATGCTGATGACATGAAGTCTCAGACTGGATATGTGTTCATTTTAAATGGAGGTGCTGTTGACTAGAAAAGCACAAAGCAAAGTATTTTTGCAACTTCATCTACAAATGCTGAATATATCGTTGCTTTTGATGCATCGAAAAAGGCTGTATGGATTTGAAAATTCATTTCTGGGCTTGGTGTTGTTCCCACAATTGAAGAACCCATAAATACGTATTGTGATAATACTGAAGCCATAGCAATAGCAAAAGATCATGGAATCACTAAAGGCGCAAGACATTTTCGCGCAAAAGTTCACTATCTTCGAGAAACTATAGAAATGGGTGATGTGAAGATAGAAAAAGTCAACACAGAAGACAACTTAGTTGTTTCCTAAGCATTTTGAATTGACTAAGAAAATAGGAATGATACCAGCTAGTAGTCTCATGTAAAACTGTGTTTTATTAGTATTTGGATAATTTGGAATTATAAGACAATTTTTTTTCTGATGAATAAAGATATTTGATGTTTGTTTTCAATCATATAATAACTGTTATTCTATATTTGCATGTTTAATCCTTGAATGATTTATCATTCTAAATATGTCCATTGTCGGTTAACAATATAGGAATATTGTTATGTAAGGCAAATGCGAGTGTTGGTTGTATTCTTTGAATATAAGGATTGTTCTTGCCAAACTCATGTGTATTCACAAGGGATGCATATTGGATACCCCAACCTTTGAATATTTACTTTTAGATCCTCGTCAAGAGTAAATGTCGAAAATGGTTTAAAAGTCATCCTTAAACTTGAGATGCAAGCAAGTTTTGTATGTGTGGATATCACTTTTTGAGTCTAAGTCAAACGTTATCCTGAATAAGGTAGTCATAAAGGCTATTCTTGGAAGTGATGTGAAGCAACATCCACAACACTTGTAATCAACAAAGAATTTGTTCCTCCACTTGATATGTGCAGAATGATACCGTGGTACCTCTCTAGAATTAATCAGATGATTGTGTCGCCGCACCCAAAGTGTAATTCAAGATGATTCTTGATTACGTTTGGTAGATCTGAATTCACTTCTATAACGAG
>BQNB010152052.1:0-12391 GCA_026074375.1 Tanacetum coccineum | reverse complement strand
AAGAAATGATTTTCTGTTGAAGGTTTTATGAGAGAGTTAGGCACCTGGAATGAATAAGGATGAGGAGTATTTATAAGCATGATACCCTAGTTGTGATAGTTATAGAAGACCAAAAGTCCTACAATTATCACAAGCCTTTTCCTTTTCCTTGTAACATACAAAAACCTTCTCATTATCCCTCATAAGAACCGGCCACCTTGGGGAGTCCTTGGGGTTTGGGTTTTGTTCATTCTAGTCCTTGGTTTATATTAATGTGAAGTATAAAACGTGTTCTCCGTGTATTAACGTGTGTGCCCCCAATAGGTTCACATATTCGTAATATATAAATGTAATCCGACTACCAATATCCAACAACGAGTGATGATGGAATTAAGTACTGGACAGTTAAAAACTCTTGGGGACCCGAATGGGGAGATGATGGATACATAAAAATGCAGCGAGGAGTTTCTAATAAGCCGGGGCTTTGTGGTATGGCAATGGAGGCTTCTTATCCTGTTAAGAACTCCAACACGAATCCTGATTTATTGTCGATAAGCGATGAACTCTAGAATAAGTAAATGTATGATGGTTTGATAAAACAGGTTTCGTATGATTGTGTTTTAGTTTCAATTCTAAATAAATTTCCAGACAATCATTTATCAATATCTATTAACAATTCCATCATATCTTAACACTAAACACAACTTACTTTATGACACAGCATAACTATAACAACGTACATGATACAGTCAAGCTTATTGATACAGTTATTTTCCTTGTTTAAGTACTTTTAACCACTGTCGATCAATTGTTGTACCATATATCATGCATCATAACCTTTGGAACGAATATCTCGGGTGTTTCGTAGTACAACTCATTAAAATTCTACATCACCAAAATTTAAGTTGCTATCTTATACGACCGAGATTCACTTCCATCACATCCAACAACTCATCTAAAAAACAAGTAATATATATATAGTAAGAAGTTGTGTTTTAACTTATCTTTTTAAAAACCTAAATGTCATGAACTTATGATCAAATAAGAAGAAAACTTAAAATAAAAAGAATGAAAAATATTTATAATTACATATCTGAGATGCATCAAGTAGATTTAGATGCATCCTAGTCTTTTAAATGCATCATAATATGTTTTCTACCTCAAAATTAGATGCACATACATATATTAGATGCATTTCATCAAGTTAGGCGAATCCTATGCATTTGTCGTCATCAGCGCGTCAAGTGTGTTGCTACTACCACTTTGCATCGTTTTCACTTCAAAATTACTTTCAAAACTAATTGGGTGCATTTAAATAAATAGATATGAATCTAATAAAAATCAATGTATCAAATATATATGATTATGATTATTTCTCATTCTTCTCATTTTAAGTATTCTTCTTAGTGGATCCTTACCCAAATATCTTGTACCAAACATGCGGAACATGCAAGAAACGTTGGACTTCGACCTTTTTCTAGTATTTTAATAATTGGAATGTAAATAGTTTTATTTTATAATGAAATGATATACTTGGTGTGATCTTTTTTCACTTATATCAAATGTATATTATATTTGCAAGTTTAATCATTGAATACTTTATTTATTCTAAATGTCCATTGTCGATAGACTACACGAGAGTATCATCAAACTAAAACAACTGTGAAGTATCCGTAATATTTGTTTTTGGTGAATATTAAGTGTTTTGCTACCATACTCATATGTGCTCATTGCTGGTGAACATTGGATTGACCCAATCTACAAAAATTCACTGCATAGATTGGTGTCAATAGTGAATCTCGCAAGTGGGTATGTCCTTTGTCCTTAGACTTGAGATATATGCATGTTTTACGTTTGTGAAATGTTAGTCTTTGATGTGGTTGAACGCCGACTAGAATAAGATTGTTATAAAAATCATTTTCAAGAGCGATGTGAAACACATAACGAACATGTGTAGTCAAAATATGATTTGTTCTTCCACATGCTATGAAGTTAGATACTACTGGCACCTTCGATGAATTGATCAGCTGTTTTCATGGTCGTGCCCAAATGTAATTAAGATGATGTTTGATTAATTTGGTAATCTAATTCAATATCTATATCGAGAAACATAATCATTAAACAATGAGAATGACTTGCGATTCATGTCTATTGTTCAACAAAGTATCTGAAAAAAAGGGATGACTAATCTATAAAGCACTTAAAATGAGACGTTCTAGAAACTTTCCTCATGTGTTTCTAAGGGCATTGAAGTGTTCTAGACGCTAATATTTGCTTGTACAATTACCTATTATTATACAGTTCGCAAGTGGGAGCTATTGTAGTATGCTTATGACATAATAAATAATTATATGGCTAGACATGCGTGAGCCTACAGGTCATACCCATACTTAGACACCATATGTTATAATGTAATTATCGTATTTACATTATACAATATTCAAGTATCTCGAGATCAAGTAACATACTATAGATTATTGAGTTGGACTTAATGAATTCATATTGGACTCAATCAATTGGCTAGCCCAATTACCCAGGTCCATGGATTGGCCCATAAGGCTTGAAAGGATGAGAAGGAAAAGTTCAAAGGGCTTAGTGTAGCTTGTATTATGATAAATGTGAATTGATTTTATTAAATACATAACTAATTGAAAGATTATACAAGATTTTATCCTCCCACTCTCCCCTACATTCGGCTGAACCAAACACCCTCCCTAGGGTTTTGGTTTTTGATCTTTGATGTATTCCAAGTTTTGCACAAGGTTTACTCAAGAGATACTGGGATGACTAGCATCCGGTGGTGTGTGTGGACGTGTAGTGTGGACTACTTTAAAGGTAACCTACTATTGGTTACTTGGTTTCTACGTGACTAGGGCTTGTACTTGTCTCCATCCGATCTATGCATCTCTGGAATAAAGGTTTAACATTTCTTATTATTTTTCAATTGATCATATGACTTTATGGACACGTGTATGGTGATTTCCTTTTCCATGTGTTTAATTAATTCTTGTTAATTTAATTATGTTTTTATATCTAAAATCACTAATAGTTATTTCAAAGTTTAGTAGTTCACCCTGATGACAAACACCGAGCGAGGAAACCAGTGATGAGATCATCCCAAGTGGTGATTGATCCCATGCTTAGACACTTAAGCCAATTGATAGGTTAGTCAAGAAAGGTGAATTGGAATTAACATAAACGCGTAATATCTCTAGTAGCACAATTAAGGTTAACTGAATCAACAATCATGGTAAAATCCTTAAGGTGTTGATTGGTTTTTCGGACCTAAGTCTGTGGAATACACATTCATTTTGCACCAACTAGATGGTGTTGGATTACAAGTGGCTTACATTGGCTCATTCATGTACCAATGGTGTTTTGATAGCCCTAGTGGCTAGAACAGGACTACTCACCTAAAGTGAGAGCCCTAGGTGGTTGACATGTAGAATGGGTGGTGGTTTCGCATCCTCCATAATGGCGAATGGATTAATGGATTGAAATGCGAATAAAGACACAATAAAAAGAAAAGAAACGAAGGGAAACTATGAATTTAGAGAACAAATACACTGATGTGTTGTCGTGTATGTATTATTTTTTATTATCAAGTTTTAAATTTATATTTAGCCGACTTATCCTAAAACAACACTCTAACGGGCAGTGTACCCGGTACATATGTAGCTTCGTTGGTAAGTAGAGTTTCAAACACTAAGAGCGAGAAAGTTAAACTTTTGTTTTAGTAGTATTTTATTCTAATTAATCAATCTAATTTAAGCTAGCTAATTCTATGTTATTTCTAATTACTGTTAAACCTATGCTAAACCTAGTTCTATTGGATAAAAGGGAAGGGGGGGTTCAGCCTGAGAGACTAGCATAGGTTTTGTGGTGACTTAAATCAATTCAAAACACAATAATCACGCAAGAAGATAATCAAAAGATATAAGAGCGGTTAATGTAAGAAACTGTATTAACCATGACAATTCCAATTATATGTAGGTTAGTTTGTTTAGTGCAATGAATGCTTATCTCGAAGTGGCATATCATTCTTAAGACTTAGGCAGTACTTCTTCCTAAGACCTAGACACGTTGAATCCTATCACAATTAAACGTATCCGCATAAAGTATCCTTTTTGTTAATTATAATCTATCTTAGGGATTAAAGCAATGATGATCTTGTTAAACCCTAGCCCATCGGGACTTTACCCACTTATTGCTTAATGGTGTTTTATATACTGGTAGTCCATTGTCCGAGTCTTTACTAAAAGAAGAAGAACGCTATAATAGGTCACCTGTTAGAATAACTTATTCCCTTAAGTAATTGGTAAAGATAGGTCATTATTTGTGATCCTATTATTCCAGATATATAAAACACAAATATGGAGAGCCATCCCGACATCTAGCGAGCATTATATTTTGCAAACCTAGATCCAGTTGAATGATGGGTCGCATACTTAAGAACATAAACAAGTATGAATTAATAAACATAATTAAACATTCAACGATAAATTAAGCAATCAGTATTAAACAAACCAAACATTGAATCTTCATTATCATGGCTAATACCTGAGGGTATTAGCCTATAACCATTGTAATGATACAAATGTAATAATCTAAATAACCAAGGTAAACTAACCGAGTTAACGAATGATACCAACAATCAAACATTTATTAAAGAGTATAGGATTTACAAGGCGTCTTCTATGGAATTGTATGCGATGCTTGACCTCTTTTGCTCTTCTTCTCTTTAGAAAATCGACTTTAGTGTTTAGGGTATAGAGAATATGATTAATCACACTTAAAACTCGTTTTTGAGTCTTCTATTTATAGGCCCTGGAAGTGAGTTGATACGCCGTATTGAATGCGGTCAATACGGCGTATTGGTGGAATTCCTTGGAGTACGCACCATGTTCATCATTAATTGCATTTGCTGCAGTATCTTTGACTGTTGACCAGGTGGATACGGCGTATGTAATCAGCAGGATACGCCGTATTGGGTCTTGATCTTACGTGGTTTCTTGTGAAGTGCAGGCGCGGATACGCCGTACCTTCTTTTCCGGATACGGTGTATTAAGCCAGAATTAATTATCTTCAAATATCTTCATTAAAGCTCCAAAATGCGCGCCTTTAGCTTTTCTTCTCAAAGTACTCTATAATTAATGCAATTAACAACTTTAAGCAATTAAGTAACAATTCTTGCAATAATCATACAAAAATGGGTAATTTATTTGAGATAAATAATGCTATAAAAGTAACGTTATTTGATGTCATCAAATATCCCCCACTTGAATCCTACTTGTCCTTAAGTTGACTTTTTAGAAATTTATCGAAAATGTATCCTAACCGTAGTTAAGTATTTTTCCTTTAAGCATTCTTTCATTTAATCACCTGTACACAACCAAACACCTCACGAAATATGAGAAATGAAATCACTCAGATCACTTAACTAATCTAGGTGGTAACATTTAATAAGTACGCTTAATTGCTCGGTCGTGATTAGTATTCTATCATATGCTTGGCAAGGATACACATCTCCACCACTAGAGCTAAGGAGTATCAAGTTCAAAAGGGTAAATTGGGTTTAATGATAAGGCTTGGGGCTTGATCATTCAAGTAATCTTTCACCAAAAGTACCACACCAACAAAGGCGACGAAAACACATATACACATCCATAACGATGGAATAGACATACATGAATGCCCACTAACTCATTCGAGTTTAACCAAGGGTTAGGACGAAGAATGATATAGCGTATGAATCTTCTAATCCTACATCCAAAAGTAATAAACCAACAAGGTGGACAAAATCACACATACATGGCCGTAACGACGGAATAGACACATGTGATTGCTCGCATCCTCATTCGAGTAGAACCTAAGGATAGATTAGGAAAGGGAAATAGTTGTTGTTAAATAAAATTTACAAAACAAATAGATTAAGCCTGAACACATGTATAATGTTGCTAGTAACTTTCCTGACCGTCCCATGATAAAGACACAAAAATATAGAAACAAACGTCTCGATCATAGATGAACAAAGATAACCTAAGTTGGCATTCCCATAACGGTCAACTTCCCAATCATCCATACTATATATACTTTTACAAAACAAGTGGTGATATCTACCACTTTCATATAAAACTTTACATCGTTGATTTATAATACGTATCAATGAATAATCGATCCTCCAAATAATGCTATCGGTTTAAGTTTAACGAACCGATTATCTTCATACTTTCCTCCTCTTTTTTGCTGCGATTTTCTATTTTTTTATTTTTATAAACAAATCAATACACTACGAATCTCGGTGTAATTTCACCATCTTCACGATCATAATTCTTCTGGATAAATGTTTTCTTTTATTAACACTTCATACTTCAGACATAAAACATAATTGTAAGAGTAGCAAAATACATGAGCTACATAATTCTACATTCCCATTGTATTGTGCAATTTCCCGACCTAACCATAGATAGTAAACTACCATTACAAATAGCAATTACCTGACCATACCAGAGATAGAAAATTTCACTGCGACACAGGAAATACAAAACTTTACACAAAAGCAACTAGCAACTTTGATTAATAGGCTTAATCTACATGGTAAGCTAAGGTGTAAAGGTGTAACGAAATAAACATTTGGTGTGAAAAAGATAGGAATGGCTCAACAAGTTTTTCTAGGGGTATCTTACTCTAAAAATGAGAGTAAGCAAAGGGTTATACGGGGGGTTAATTAACCAGTGTAGTTAGTTAATATCACAACATATAGGCTTTTTGGGTGTATTACTAGAAATTTACTAGTTAAACAACTTACTCTATCTAAACCCATAGTACTCATTATTATGGTCTCGAGTGATATACCAAGCCAAGTTCTAAAGTCTACTACATCACCGGCATACTCATATTTTTATGGGATTTAGGTAAACATTTGGAAACGGATAAGGCTGAATCCTCATAATATCTAATAAGGGTTATGTGTGCAGGTTATGTAACCAGTAATTTCACAAAAGTATGCTTGAAAAAAATTTAAATTTGAGCATAATTTAAGCATTTTATGTGAAAAATAGGACAAGTAGCGTTCTAATTCCCATCCCCCACTTAAGTTATATAATGTCCTCGTTTTATAGATACAACATTAAAAACAGGAAATGAAAAAAATTAGGATGAGAAACTCCCTTGGGATTTGCTCGGTATGATCCTCCATGTTGCATTTACGAGCAAGAATGTGTGTTGTAAAATGCGTCTGAATGCCCGCATGACTATAACACATATTAGATTCCAAAAAATACTCCACCAATGTCATCGTTTTCGTTTCAGTAAGGTCCTATGCAAGATATAAGAAAACAAGTGCGATTTCTATCTTCGTGTATTCATTGGTTAGACTTGAAATAAAAACCTAAAAACTGTACAAGAAGTCGATACGCCGTATCCATACCCCACAATACGTCATATTGAGACATGTATTAAAAATCCTAAGTACGGGTCAGTCGTCTAATACGCTGTATTTATTTAATGAATACGCCGTATAGACTGAACTAACAATAAAGATTTAAAAATGCAGAAAAGTAAAGACTGGATAACATCCAAATAGTCGATACGCCGTATCCATGGGGTTTGGATACGCCATATAGACAGTTTGGGAAGACAGAATCGATAAGAAAATTGAAAATACATTTCGGGTTGTCTCCCGGCAAGCACTTTTGTTTTCAAAAAAGTCTTTAAGTTAGACTTGCTCCAATTTAATCCCATCCTTATAAAACAACTTGGGGTCGAACGGGATGCCAAATGACACATATAAATTCTTGATAAGATTTATTGGCGTCCCTTTGTTAAGAAAATTACAAGTTACGATATTAAAACCTAATTTCTTAAAAGTATTAGTTTTGAAAAATTTATTGGCTATATCATGACTTGTTTCTAAAAGTTTATTTGACCATTGAGCATCAATTTTTAGTACGGTAGGTAATGGTTCAATTGATAGATCCCCCAAAGATTGTTCAATATCAATTTTATCATTATCGTTGTCTTTATCCGATAAATCATCAAGATAAATTACGTTAAAAAGAAATAGACCATTAAAGTATATAACGTTTTATTCCTCACCATCATATTCGGACACCGATGTTTTATCAAATTCATCGATATGGTGAGAACTTATAGTAGGTTCAGAGAAATCTAACTTAGACATTAGAGCATCATTGTAGACAATGACTAGGTATTCTTTCTCAAAAATTTTGAAGTAGTCGAAATTATCAAAATAACTGACCGTAGGTTCGTATGACGAAAACAAAGGAATATTGACTTTATCATTATCATTTTCCGAATCCGTTTTCAAATCGTCGACAAAAATTATTTTATAGGAATATGAATTTTTGTCATAATTACCGTGTAATCTTCATCGTCAGATTCGTCAAACGATATTCTAAAGTCAATTTGATTGTCGTTAAGAGGACTTACTGTGGGTTTACATGAGAGCGCTACTTTTGATGATAATGTGTCATTAAATACTATAGCTGGGAATTTAGTTTCAACAGATCTGAGGTCGTGAACGTCTTCATTATACCAGATCTCACCATACATAGCAGTTCCAGTTATACACCTGACCACGCCTACGAGCTTTTTCTTCCTGAAGCCTGATATACTCCTTCATAGTAAATTTGGGGTCGTCCATTTTAACCTGTAATAAATTCGCTAGGAAAGAAAACGCTCAAATAGCCTGATACATTGTATTCAGCAAAACTGAATACGCTGTATTGACGATAGAGTCGAATACGTTGTATTGGTTTGAAAAAATTTATACGCCGTATCTAAGAAGATGAATACGCCGTATTGATTATTCGACTCAGAAAGTTACAACAGACTATAATAATGCAGAAAACACACAGGCATACAATATGCAAAAAATATACAATGCGAAAGCTAATCGCACAAAACAAACACACAAATATGTAAATTAATCTAAACTAAACTAAATCTAAACTAAAACACTAATAAATAAGAATTAAATAACTTTACTCCCCGGCGACGGCGCCAAAAATTTGATGTACTGTCGTGTAGGTATTATTTTTGATTATCAAGTTTTAAATTTATATTTAGTCGACTTATCCTAAAACAACACTCTAACGGGCAGTGTACCCGGTACAGATGTAGCTTCGTTGGTATGTAAGGTGTCGAGCACTAAGAGCGAGAAAGTTAACCTTTTATTTTATAAGTATTTTATTCTAATTAATCAATCTAATTTAAGCTAGTTAATTCTATGTTATTTCTAAATACTGTTAAATCTAAGCTAAACCTAGTTCTATTAGATAAAAGAGGGGGGGGGGGGGTTTCAGCCTGAGAGACTTGCATAAGTTTTGTGGTGACTTAAATCAATTCAAAACACAATAATCACGCAAGAAGATAATCAAAAAATAGAAGAGCGGTCAATGTAAGAAAACTGTATTAACCATGATAATTCCAATTAAATGTAGGTTTGTTTGTTTAGTGCAATGAATGCTTATCTCGAAGCGGCATATCATTCTTAAGACTTAGGTTGTACTTTTTCCTAAGACCTAGACACGTTGAATCCTGTCACAATTAAACGTATCCGCATAAAGTATCATTTTTGTTAATTATAATCTATCTTAGGGATTAAAGCAATGCTGATCATGTTAAACCCTAGCCCATCAGGACTTTACCCACTTATTGCTTAACGGTGTTTTATATACTGGTAGTCCACTATCTGAGTCTTTACCAAAAGAAGAAGAATTCTATAATAGGTCACCTGCTAGAATAACTTATTCCCTTAAGCAATTGGTAAAGATAGGTCATTATTTGTGATCCTATTATTCCAGATATATAAAACACAAATATGGAGAGCCATCCCGGCATCTAGCGAGCATTATATTTTGAAAACCTAGATCCAGTTAAATGATGGGTCGCATACCTAAGCACATAAACAAGTATGAAATGATAAACATAATTAAACATTCAACGATAAATTAAGAAATCGGTATTAAAGAAACCAAACATTGAATCTTCATTATCATGGCTAATACCCGAGGGTATCAGCCCATAACCATTGTAATGATACAAATGTAATAATTTGAATAACCAAGGTAAATTAACCGAGTTAACGAATGATACCAATAATCAAATATTTAGTAAAGAGTATAGGATTTACAAGGCGTCTTCTATGGAATTATATGTGATGCTTGACCTCTTTTTCTCTTCTTCTCTTAAGAAAATCCACTTTAGTATTTAGGGTATAGAGAATATGATTAAGCACACTTAAAACTCATTTTTGAGTCTTCTATTTATAGGCTCTGTAAGTGAGTCGATACGCCGTATTGAATGCGGTCAATACGACGTATTGGTGGAATTCCTTAGAGTACGCACCACGTTCATCATTAATTTCATTTACTGCAGTATCTTTGATTGTTGACCAGGTGGATACGCCGTATGTAATCAGTAGGATACGCCGTATTGGGTCTTGATCTTACATGGTTTCTTGTGAAGTGCAGGTGCGGATACACCGTACCTTCTTTGCTGGATACGACATATTGAGTCAGAATTAATTATCTTCAAATATCTTTATTAAAGCTCCAAAATGCATGCCTTTTAGCTTTTCTTCTCAAAGTACCCCATAATTACTGCAATTAACAACTTTAAGCAATTAAGTAACAATTCTTGCAATAATCATACAAAAATGGGTAACTTATTTGTGATAAATAATGCTATAAAAGTAATGTTTTTTGATGCCATCAGACACTCACTTGATAGGAATCTTATGAGCTAGACCAAACAAAACAAAATACAAAACATAGTCTATTCTCATCGATACCAAAAACTTGATGCGAGAGTGTCGCGAAGCAAGCTTTACAACCCCCTAAAAGGTGTACCTAACCTTTGTCTTTTGGTAAAAAAAAAGACCGAGAATTGATCGTATTATAGGGGAATGGTAAGGTAGGCTCGTAAAGTATGACAGAATGATCTAAGATAAGAGAAGTGATTATTTTTGGTATGTTTGTATACTTTATAAAACAAATAAGTATCGGTGTTTTGGAGATTTGTATTTAATACTTAAATTATCTTAATAGACAAAAAAAATGAAAAGTAAAAGTTAATTGGTGAAATTTTATATGGTGGAAAAACATATTTACTTAGAGTGCACTACTCTCTAATGTTACCTAATTATCTCTACTGAATCTGTCACACCTTGATTAGTGATGAATAATTTCTTTTAATAAAAACTACGTCAGGTTTTACATTTATAAAACCCTAACTACCTCGACCATTCCTACGCACTAAAGAGCAGTGTACCCTATCGTGTATAGTGTAGTGATTGGTAAGTACGGGTGTCGACCCAAAGAACGGTTTGTGTCTTTAATCGTCTAATTGATTTTATTATTCTACCTAAGAAAGCAGGAAAGAAAGCATGTTTAAGTTTTGATATTATTGTGGAATATTTAAGAGGTAAGCCTTGCTTTCGAAAAGGGAATTGTTATAATGATAGACAACTAGACAAGACGAACACATTAAATTACTATGATCTAACGTCTAATTACAACCTTTCAATGGAGGTGTTCCAAGCAACTAATAAGATATGCTTAATTCTAACAGGTGGTCTCCTTATTAGCTCGCATTCCTAACCAAATATTAAATGCTAAGGGTTCGCCTTAATGGGTCTAGGTCGAATGTCTACAAGTATTGGTCATCCTGTAGACAATCATGCGCAAGGTCTTAGGGATCATATAGATCCTAACGCACTCAACCTCATATTAATATTAAGCAGGTTCACAAGGATTTCAAAGCACACTACATTAATTATGAAATAAGTGAAAGGACATCAAGATCATAAATAATAATCAAAAGAGATAATTAAATAATTAAATGCCAAGAACAAGAAAATAAAACACAATTAATAACATATTAACAACAAATTAAACCGCAAGATCCGCTAAATCAAAATAACTATTAAATTAAATTGACCATAATAAGTTGAAGTGTGATTACAAACTTTTACACCCTGTCAGTGGTGAAAACACGGGAATGCGACATAATGATTCACATTGCACAAGATACAAGATAATACCATCCGAAGTTTACAAAAATTAATTTACAAAGATTTCATGTTTCAATCTTGATATGTAAAACCTCAGTCTTAAATCCTAAATCCCTGAGGGTGCACATCTCTAATCTCTAAAACCATCCATTTACCTTTATCAAAACACACACCTAAAAATGATACTCGAAAACATCAACAATAATGTTGGTGAGCTCGTATGTTTGAAAGAAACCTAGTCGTTGTGCCAATATCTCAAACAGTTGGACAATTATGCTATATGACATTGAATATATGCAAACAATCACAAACACATGACTTAGCATCCCCGCTAATCATGTACCAAGACCTAGCATCCCCTTTAGTCTTAGCACC
>BQNB010152051.1:0-14541 GCA_026074375.1 Tanacetum coccineum | reverse complement strand
GATTAATGAAGTATGAATAAATGAGTTACGCGTATCCGCCATGATGTTCGTCCTTTTACTGACTCGAAATTTGTTCGTGTGAACCATGCGTTAACTTCTCTATTTTAATCGCTAACCTTGTCTCTTTTGTACAAGTGCCGATCTACAAACTTTCTTCGATTTGAGATTTGTTGTATGGGTTTTCTTTTTCGGTTGTGTATCGATCGCCGCAAACTTAATGTGCTGACCGTGATTGTCTCATGAATTGACGACTTGATAAATTCTTATTTTCCTATTTTCTTATCGCCGACACTTATATTCTATTCTTTCCTTTAAGGACCCTCACGACATTCAATTCGTTCCCTCATACCATTGCCTACACATCATGTGATTGTTGCCACATGTTCTATCTTCGTTGCTATCTTGTTACTCTGCCAAACCTCGGATTTTATAAATTTTCACAAGTTTTTATGAAAATTTTACAATTTTTTTTACAAGTGTCTAAATTACCAAAATGACCTTCTCAAGTTTAAGAGTCGGTTCTAAACATCCTTCTTTTGTACAATCTATAACTAATGTTTAAAATGACACAAAGCCCTACCTGTCAAGTTACATGTTTTATACATCACATTTTTATCACATCTTGATGAAATGACCGATTTAAACTTCGTTTCAACAAATGACTCTTAACGAATTAGAAAATAAATTTTCTAAATCGCAACCGCGAATCCGAGAGTTAACAAAGCCTTTATATGTACCTTTATCACCAAGGTTTTCAAAAGCACCAAATTGATTATCGAACAGATTTTACTTTCAATTGAACACCCTCTTTGTCAAGAAAAACCCAATAAGTACCTTAAAAATCGTACTTTTATTAACAAACGAGAAGATTTCTTCAGCAACAATTACCCGCAACTCTTCTTGAGCAAGTGTAAAGCGAATAGGAGAAATCGAGCGCCGGGACGTCGCTCCCTTAAGGAGGGGAGGATGTAAAACCCCGTATTTAAGGTCACTACTTACTCTGAATTTATAACTATTCTCTAAATCTTAAATAATCCATTTTATTGTTTCAGTCGGTTTTTATTAAAATCGGCATTTAATTCTTTCGCGAATATTATATTTTTATATGTAATTGTTTCCGATCGAGAAATCAACGAACTCCGTGTTTTCCTTGTATTTTCGGCAGCCCATAACAAGCCCCTTCCCTGTTTTCCTTGTATTTTCGGCAGCCCATAACAAGCCCAAACATATACCATATTTTTTTTACAAACCAAAACCAATAGATATTATAACTAGTTCCTTATTTTATTTTATTTTTTTATAAATCTAGCCCAACCTATTTTTTTCTCCTTTATATAATAACCGAACACACCCCCTCTTAAATTATAATGACCGAATGTTTTTTTTATCAATCTCTTTTCTCCTCTCTGTTGTTCGACAACATCACCACAAAACCACCACATTTGATCTTCAAATATCCACCAAAACTACTCCATCATATACCAAATTACTCCAATAGTTAACCTTAATCTTTACCTACAAAAAGATTCAACATGCAAGCAATTTTTGTAAATCTCTAAATTTTTCAAGATTTATGATTTTAGGGATTTAATGGAATTAGAGTGTTAAATAGTAGCAAGGGATAATCAAGAAGATAATATTCAAGATTTGGGTGAATAAAAGTTGGAATTTTCGGGTTTTTCTTGCTTCTTTTTTGTTCGGCCGAACATATAAACCCCAAGGGTTTATTGTTTTTGATCCTCCTTCTATTGTGATTACATTGTAAGCTATTTTTCTTCTTTTTTATCAAATTTTTAAAGTTATAAAAAAATTATATACATGCATGTTGATTTTTGTGAATTGGGAATTCATTGAATAGGATGCATGTGATGATTAAGGATGGTTAATTAGGTTTAGATGAAAGTATAGATTAGTTTGAGATTGTGAGATATGAAATTGGTGCAAAATAATGATGTATTGAAATGGTTTTATAACCCTTAATTAGGGCAGAAAGTTTGGACTAAAAAACAGCAGGTTTAGTGTGTTGAGAACCAAGATTTTAGTATCTTGAATGGTAGAGGTCGTTCCAATGATCGTTTTAGTATAAATTAAAGCTTCTAACTCTTAAAAAAAAAAGTTATGGCCGATTCTAGTTAGGAAATGGTTTCGGCAATTTTCAGAAAATGGCAGCTTTTATATTCGAATTTGGGTCAACTTTGCGATGTTATAATATTGGTCATGCCAAAAGATTTTCTAGGTTTTTAGGACCCTAAAGTTATCTACTTCGAGTCCACTTTCAAACGAACTAGGCCTCGTCGATTTTTAAGATGTAAAAGTTAATCAAAACCTTTGTACAAGATTAAGTGTTAAACTGTGTAGGCGGTCCAGAAATTCGATTGTAAAGATGCTGTGAGCAGGCGTGTCAAAACTTGATATTTTTGGACAAAATTTAAACTGGAGATTTTACATGATGTGTGTGACCTCCTGTATGTTTTTTAGATTTTTATAAAATGTTTAAGGGTGCCTGCTATTGCCAAACTTTTGATAACTTTCTGTAGGCCTGTTTTAAACTAGTTATAGTTTGCTAGTATTTACGAAAGGTAAAACTTGCTTAGAATCTTTGGGGCAAACATAGTAGTAAGTCAATATACATAGGAACCTGTAGATAGAATATAAGCAAGTGTTGAGGTTGTTTGGCAAGTCGCTAAGCGATAACTAGTTGCTAGTAAAACGGTGCAATTTTTAGAAAATGGACAACCAATGGAAATAAAAAGAGAAGTGTAGTCTCATGGATTCCTAATTTATGAACTGACATGCATATAATGTAATTTCAATGGGTCGCATATTTTAAATAATTGAATATTAATAATATATTATTATTATTAATACATCGCGGTTGAGATTTTTCATCGCCGCTTTTCTTCGTTACTCTCATTTTGGTATCTCCATTTTGGTGAGTTTCTCACATCCCCCCTCTTTTTGCATATTTTAACTGTTTTGGGGTGGAAAGCATGATGTGTTTTTATTAAATTTCTATGCTTGTACTTTTATGTTTTATAAACATTCGAGCATACTTGAACTTATTGAACTTGGTTTTGAACTGTGCAAACTCGTGGAACATGTTGAACTTGTTTTGGAATCATGTTGAACTTTAACTTGAACTTGAGCTTGAACTTATTATGTATGTTGCTGTAAGCTTGGAACCCGCCACTACTTTTAACTTAATTTCCCCCTCAACGGGATTGGGACATTAGTACTTATGGATAGCGCTATTAGGAGATTAGCCCCTCCTCACTCCCCACACAAGGGTGCATAGTACTAAGTGTTTGTGCCACACTAAACAACTAGAACTTGATTGGATGTTGGAACGGTTAGGCTGAATACGTTTAAGTAGTGCCTCGCATAATCACTATAGCATACATATACATTGATTTGTTTTGGACTCTCAACTTATTTTGAATTGATTTTGGTTTGGGCAACTATTTTTGATAACTTGCCATTGGGTTGGCAAACTTTTATCGGACATCTATTCTTTATTTAAAACTACATTTTGTGTATAAAATCTTGTGAGCTCACCAACTATTTCGATAGTTGACCATTTTATCATGCTTTTCAGGTGACGTTCCAAAGGTGGAAGCTTAGTTCCTTGCATTTCATCTAATTGTCAAGATGTCTACAAAATTGCAAGAATAATATCTTTTGGAATATCCATGTTCGGATAGAACAATCTATGATGTTTAATGTAATTTTAAATTGTTTTCTTCAGAATGTTGTAATTCGGATAACTTTTCTTTTATTAGATCATGTATGGTGTTTTTATCTATCATCTTGTGTGATGTTTATTGATATGTTACACCTTGCGTTTCCGCCTTGGTGGGGTGTGACAGATTGGTATCAGAGCCAGGTTGGTTATAGAGAACGCCGGTTTTATTTTCAAAAAAATAAAAATCCGAACTATAACCAAAATGATTTTCTTTTTCTAAAAACACCGAACATGAAACGAGTCGACTAGTCCGAGTGGTTGCATCATTAGACCTAAATTATACATAACTTGATCTACTATGTCTAATTCAGGGAGTATCATGCAACACTGGGTATAGTCAATATTTTAAACAAGTTTAAAAACCAACTTTCCACTTTAGTCACTGAAAAGCATACTAGGAATTATGTGCATCGTACATTACTTATTTTTAGATGTCCACTATTTGATCTTAGTACATCATGCTTATGCTTATTGGCCCATTTATGTTCTGAGTTTGCTTTCACATCGGTTACTATCATTATAGTGTCACGTTGTCCCTAGAATTAAGAACACCGTTATAGTCACAATATGTCCCATAGATCGTCTTCGCGCGCTAATGACTTCGCGATTGACTTGCGACGTTCACCTAAATACTTTCCGTACCTTTACCCTGCAATAAGAACTCGAGAAGGACTCGTTCATAGATTCCGAGTAATAACTCAAGGTAAGCAGCAGATGAAGAATTCACTCGAGGATGAGCGAGGCTTGGATGATTTGATGGATACTCAAACGACATAGATACAATGCGACTATAGAGAAATTAGGGTTGAAAGCAGAAATGCGGGTGTTTATCCCTATCCTACCAAACCCCTTTCCGGATTAGTTGTTGGCAGATACACCAATGAGGGTGTACTAGTGTAGTTTGCCTGTACGGTTAATCTCACGCTCTTTCATATTACTAAATGTTTCTCTATTATGATACAATGAATTTTTGGAATCAGTTGTGTAGATCAAGTGTCAAATTTTAATTTATAATATTATCATTATCTTTTGAAAAGATTTTTGTAAAATGTTATCTGATTACTCAAATTTTACTTATATAACAAACAAAACGGTAAACTTTTACAATGCTTAATTTAAATAATTATCTATTAAAATTTTTTATTGGCAACCAATTTAATATATATATTTTTAGAAAAATCTGAAAACCGTGTTTATTTAATATTATTTAATTGTGAGAGAAAATACAAATACTTCTTATATATAAAACTTGCTTGTCATCTAAATATGTATACCACTAAATTTTGATTAAATACTAAACATGATTGACTTACATTGGTATGGTACATCTATCTATGCTTGATTATTAATTTAAACACTTCGTTTAAAGGTGCTATATTCAACCCTAACTGTGTTGAATTTTTTTTTTAATATGTTCACTCTTTAACTATATTTCTGTGAATATATATGAACTGTTTGAAGGTACGGTTTGTCAAGTTTCTGACAAAGTGAAATTTTGTGTTAAATGGTAGAATTATGGCGGGAAGAAACACACGTAGCAGCTCTGCCGACAACACTAATCCTCCTAATGAAACAAAACCCCTATGCCCTAAGTACAATTATCACCATGATGGTCCGTGTGCTCCCAAATGCCACAAGTGCAATCGAGTTGGCCATCTGGCCCGTGATTGCAGGAGTCCTGCTAATGCCAACACTGCTAATAACCAAAGAGGCACTGGGACAAGTTAGAACCCTACTTGCTATGAATGTGGTGCCCAAGGACATTTTAAGAAGGAATATCCAAAATTGAAGAACAACAACAATCGAGGCAACCCAGCTGGAAATGTCAATGCTCCAGCGAAAGTGTATGCAGTAGGCCATGCGGGGACAAACCCAGACTCCAACATCGTGACGAGTACATTCCTTCTAAACAACCGCTATGCTTCTATCTTATTCGATACTGGTGCCGATAGGAGTTTTGTGTCTACTACATTTAGCCCCCAAATTGATATCACACCAACTACATTAGATCACTATTATTAGGTTGAACTAGCCGACGGGAGAATAATTGGGTTGAACACTATCCTTAGAGGTTGTACATTAAACATCCTGAACAACCCATTCAACATAGACTTAATGCCCGTAGAACTTGGTAGTTTCGACGCTATAATTGGTATAGATTGGTTGGTAAAGTACCAAACAATCATTGTGTGTGCCGAGAAGATCATTTGTATCCCCTGGGGAAATGAAACTCTAATCGTTCATGGTGACGGAATCAATCGGGGAAACGAGGCTCGTCTGCACATTATCTCGTACACCAAAACACAAGAATACATGCTAAAAGGATGTCCAGTCTTTTTGGCAAACGTTGCTACAAAGGAGACGGAATACAAGTCGGAGAAGAAGCGACTTGAGGACGTACCGATAGTTTAAGATTTTCCTGATGTATTCCCTGAGGACTTTCCGGGTCTTCCTTCGACTCGACAAGTGGAATTTCAAATCGATCTGATACCTGGTGCTGCACCTGTAGCACGGGCACCTTATCGATTGGTGCCTTCTTAAATGAAAGAGTTGTCGGAGCAACTGAAAGAACTATCTGACAAGGGCTTTATAAGACCCAGTTCCTCACCTTGGGGAGCTTCGGTCTTGTTTTTCAAAAAGAAGGATGGGTCGTTTTGAATGTGCATCTACTATCGAGAACTAAACAAGCTGACAGTGAAGAATCATTATCCACTCCCAAGGATCGATGATTTGTTTGATCAACTACAAGGATCTAGTGTTTATTCTAAGATAGACCTACGATCAGGTTATCACTATCTTCGAGTACGGGAAGAGGATATTCCAAAAATGGCATTCTAAACTCGATATGGTCATTACGAGTTCCAAGTTATGCCATTTGGCTTCACGAACGCACCAGCGGTGTTTATGGACCTCATGAACCGCGTGTGTAAGCCATTTTTGGATAAATTTGTGATTGTCTTTATTGACGATATCCTTATCTACTCTAAGAACAAGAAGAAGCATAAAGAACACCTTAAGGCAGTTCTAGAATTGCTTAAGAAAGTGAAGTTGTATGCTAAGTTCTCTAAATGTGAATTTTGGATTCCTAAGGTACAATTTCTCGGCCACGTGATTGATAGTCAAGGCATTCACGTGGACCCCGCCAAAATCGAATCCATAAAGGACTGGGAATCCCCTAAAACACCAACGGAGATTCGCCAATTATTAGGTCTCGCTGGGTATTACCGAAGATTCATCGAAGGATTTTGGAAGATTTCCAAGTCGATGACAAAGCTTAGCCAGAAAGGAGTTAAGTTCGATTAGGGAGACAAGCAAGAATCCGCCTTTTAGTTATTAAAGCAGAAGTTGTGCAGTGCGCCAATTCTGGCTTTACCTGAGGGAAGCGAAGATTTCATAGTCTATTGTGATGCGTCGCATAAGGGATTAGGTACTGTATTAATGCAAAGAGAGAAAGTAATTTCTTATGCATCACGCCAATTAAAAATTCATAAGAAGAACTATACAACTCATGATTTGGCTTGGATTAGTAGTGTTTTCTCTGAAACTTTGGAGACACTATTTGTACAGAACCAAGTGTACGGTGTTCACGGATCACAAGAGTCTACAACACATTCTTAATTAAAAGGAGCTGAATATGAGGCAGCTTCGTTGGTTAGAACTGCTCAGTGATTACGAAAGCGAATGTTGTTGCTGATGCTTTGAGCAGGAAGGAGCGGAGTAAACCATTAAGAGTTCGAGCCTTAGTGATGACTATTGGTTTGGATCTTCCTAAACAAATCCTGAATGCTCAGACAAAGCACAAAAACCAGAGAACATCAAGAACGAAGATGTTGGAGGTATGTTGCTTGAAAATTATAAGGATCCGGAGAAATTTAGAACAAAAAAGTTAGAACCCTGTGCGGATGGAACTCTATGATTCAATGGCAGGAGTTGGTTGCCATGTTATGGTGATTTGAGGACCGTGATCATGCACGAGTCCCACAAGTCAAAATACTCTATTCATCCGGGTTCTAACAAAATGTATCAGGACATGAAGAAGCTATATTAGTGGCCCAATATGAAGGCCAACATCGCCACCTATGTTAGCAAATGTCTGACATGTACTAAAGTCAGGGCCAAACACCAAAGGCTATCAGGATTGTTGGTACAACCCGATATACCTCAATGGAAGTGGGAAAATATCACTATGGATTTTGTCACGAAGCTTCCTAAGTCTTCACAAGGCTACGACACTATTTGGGTAATTGTTGACCGACTTACTAAGTCTGCAATCTTTATACCCATGAGGGAAACTGATCCCATGGAGAAACTGGCAAGAATGTACCTAAAGGAAGTGCTCACGAGGCATGGAATCCCTATCTCAATCATTTGTGATCGCGACCCGAGGTTCGTATCGAATTTCTGGAGGTCACTTCAGAAGGCTTTGGGTACTAACTTGGATATAAGTACTGCATACCATCCACAAACTAACGGGAAAAGCAAGAGAACTATTCAACCTCTTGAGGATATGCTGCGTACTTGTGCGATCGACTTCAGAAAGGGTTGGGTTAACCATTTGCCATTGGTCGAGTTCTCATATAACAACAGCTATCACGCTAGCATTAAGGCTGAACCATTTGAAGTACTTTACGGTGGAAAGTGTCATTCACCTGCGTGTTGGGCCGAGGTTGGACAAGTGCAAATCACTGGTCTAGAATTAGTTCAAGAAACAACAGAGAAGATCATCCAGATCAAGCAAAGGATACAAGTCGCCCGTGATAGGCAAAAGAGTTACGCCAATTTAAAGCATAAGCCGATGGAATTCCAAGTTGGGAATAATGTTATGCTTAAAGTTTCTCCTTTGAAAGGGGTCGTACATTTTAGTAAACGAGGGAAGTTAAACCTTAGGTACGTTGGACCATTCAAGGTGTTGGAAAAGGTTGGATCTGTTGCATACAAGCTTGAGCTTCCTAAAGAGCTGAGCAGGGTTCACAATACGTTTCATGTATCCAACCTGAAAAAGTGCTATGCCGACGAACCATTAGCCGTTCCGTTGGATGGACTTCATTTTGATGACAAGCTTCAATTCGTCGAGGAACCAGTCGAAATCATGGATCGCGAAGTCAAACAATTGAGGCGAAGCCGTGTCCTAATTGTCAAGGTTCGATGGAACTCTAGGCGAGGTCCTGAGTTTACATGGGAACGTGAAGACCAATTCCGGAAGAAATATCCACATCTCTTCGCAAAGACTGCACCGTCGTCAAGTGCCGCGTCTTAAGCCTTGAGGACAAGGCTCATTTAACGGGGGGAGACTATAACACCCCATGTCTTAGGGTCATTTACGACGTCAATATATTCACTATTTATTTTTAGTATTGTACGCGTTTGCTTTTAAATCGTAATCGTTAAGTTAAATCGCGTAAGCTAAAAATTATCGTTCAATGTAAACGGGCATCAAACAATTAAATGTTTACATCAAGCAAGTGTTAAGTAATTATTTTGAGTATAATTATTAACTTTGTTCATTTTATTTTTATTGGTTACGTAAAGTGTTTACGTTTCGCGATAAAATACGTTTAGGCATTCCCGGAACCACCAAAACTTTTCTACCCTTCAAAAAATACCCACAATTATACCCAATACCCAAAAATTTCATAAACAACTCATATATATGCATGTATGGCCGGATTCAAAGAGAAAAACACAAGAAAATATCAAAAATCATACAACTTGATATTGTACTTCACCAACTAATTAAACCATAAGACTTTCACTAGAAAAAAAAAGACCAACTATCCCTTATATTCTTCATCTTGTCCAAGCATAGTGAAATATGCATCTAGACTTATTATCAACTAGTTACAAGAAGTATATAAGCTAGCAACTAGAAGTAAACTCATACACTCTTCATTTTGCTATGTGAAAAAGCTCTCTTTTCTCTCTTTTCCTCCTCCAACCTACGGCCAACACAAGAACACCCCAAATAATCCATATAAAATTTATTTAACACATTTACACACATTCCTTTATGATATCTAAGATAACCTTTGGTATTTAGAAGGTTTGGTTTAAGGTTTATAAGGGTTAATCAAGGAAGAAGCAAGATTGGGGTTTCCTTTGGAATTAGGGTTTTCAAGGGTTGTAAGCTAGGGTATGGTTTCTAAACAAGGGTCTAGATCACTTTATTCATCACTACACTTCATATTAAGGTTATCTAAAACTCTTAATCTCTTTGTTTTTATGATTTTATGCATATATAATGTTTGTGTAGTTAATCACCATCTAAGAACATGTTTACTTGTAAAAATGAATTTTTACACTTGTTTATGATTTGGAAAACTTTTATATATGTTGAATGAATGTTCATATCATGTTATAATGAAAGTATAAGTAATTTACAAGTGTTGGTTATGTATAAAAAGTATATGTAAACAAGTTAACTAAAAAGTATACTTATAAAAGTTCATGGATAAATAAGTGTGTACACATTTGGATCTTGTGATTTTTGGACAATATATGGACTAATCATGGACTAGAGACCCTAAGTATGTAATACATGTGATTATGAGTGTTGTAATGGACTTGTAACAAAGTGATTAAACTTAAAAGTTAGAAAAACTCATTTTAAACACATTTTAAGAAAAAGTTCAAAACCTTCTGTTTGAAATTCGAATTTAACATATATATTTTATGATTTTATAAAATACTACATGTCACAAGGATCGTGGGCATGTAGAGAACTCGAAAAACCGATTTATAACGAAGGAGATACGCTAATTTTAAGTTATACGTTAATTAAATGCGTTATAAAAGAAATTTTATAAAAACAAGCTATAAAATACTTCTGATATATAAGGTTTATTATTTTTCCCAGATAGTACATAATTTTAGGATTCTAAAACAATAAGAATTGTAATTTTTCAAACAATAACAAAGGAGTTATGAATTTCGCAAGTTTACGGTAATTAAAGTTTATTAAAATAATTTTATAAACTATGAACAGTAAAAATCACTATTCATAATAGATACATATTTTCGAAAAATGTTATATTTTGATAAGATTTGTAATTAAGAAGACGTGCTCGAAAGAATCACTAAAATCTGAGCTAAAATGGATAAAATACGACATTTATGGGTTTTACGATAACTAAATTTATAAACTATCATGAACAGTAAAAACCACTGTTCATTAGGGGACTAAAAATATGAAAATGTAATATTTTGATAACTCGTCTTAATACAAAAGCGTGGATATAAGAAACGGGCATAAAACAAAGAAATTGCGTTGTTTTTGCTATTGAGATATTTATAAATGTTTTAACTTTATAAATATGATTTCACAAACACGATTAGATGGTGATGTTGCTATATAGAATTATATATGGTAGTAGTTATTCAATGTGCTTAGAAATTATACGACCTATATTGGATTAGGTTGCATTCGGTCTATATCGTGACGCATTTTCTGTGATATATTTGTTATCATTCACTCAAGGTGAGTTCATAGCCCCACATTTTAAATTTTAATGATTTACAAGTTTTGGGGTGAGAAACATATGCATGTTTTACAATTGGACGCAAGTGGACATTTCACATTTACGATTATGTGTTTGCCTAAGTAGGGATAACCCTCTGAGGCCATTATTATGAATTATCAATTACTGTTGTAAGCGTGAATGTTATAAATAGATCTATTTGGGATTGACATCCCCATTTGGGTAAGTCATGCTCACTGTGCCGGTTTGCCAGACAAAAAACATATACCATGTCAGACATAGGATGTTGCGGGTTAGAAGATCATCACGGGCAATGTTGGCAATTTATATTGAAATTCATACATGTCGAGCTTCAGTGTCATGAGCTTAGGAAAACGTAATTACATTTTATGATATTTTCATTTGTTAAATTATCATGGGGAAATCTTGCGGTCCTACATTATACATTTTATAATCCTATGAATTCACTCAACAATATGTTGATGTTTTAAGCAATGTTTTTCAGGGGATCAATAAGGCACGAGGTGCAAGGGATACATTGGTGGTTTTGATTTGGATGTCATGCATTAAAGATTTTGTCGTATTACATTTTGTATATCTGTTATGGGCTAAAAATCTTTGTATTTTGAACAAGTGAACAAGTGAAGCTTCGGGCTTTTATAAGAAACAATTTGTTAAATTCAATGTATCAGTTTTAAACGGCTTTTAATGGTCGTTCTTATATATATCTTTTGTTATTGATCTATGAAGTACCACCCCAACCTATATTTTGTTGTGACTTAATTTGGGGGTGTTACACAGACTCTTTAATTCTCCTCCTCTTGGTCTTCTTACCCTGGTTTGGTCCAGCTGGAGGGTGTTCATTATCATTGTCTTCATTATCATCATGCTTTCTTTTGTGGTCTTTTACTGTATCAGCGACTCCCTTATCCATTGCATTTTCATCTTCAATCAACGTTTCCATAAGTGTATGGTACAACCGATGATTGGTAGGATTTATGTTAAAAGACTTGTTAGCATGCATGGATTGGTAAAGAGCGCTTTTTAGATCATATTCTTCAAGATCCGCCTTTTCAGCAGACTTGATGGTGAAATGTGAGTTCTTTTGACTCTCAGCTTGTTCCTTCTTAATCTTGAGAATCTCTGAAGAACCTTTCTCCGATTCTTGTTCAGTTGTTGCTGTCGGTTTCTTGGTTAATTCAGGAAGATGCTATAGAGAATGTTTATGAATGAGATCTGCTGTGTGTTTCTGTAGTTCCTTTTGAAATACATCTCCGACTTTGGTTTCAAGATAACTATCAATAACTGTTGGAACATAGGACTGGAGAACAGCAAGAGCTACAAAAGAATGATCACCAGTTTTCAGCTCAGACACATCTTTTTCTAATTTTGCAACTCTTAATTCAATAGTAGTGAGTGTATTGGATTCAGGAACAGCAGTAGTGATGGTTAGAGCATCAGTTGTGATTGTTGGTGTGGGAATTGGTATTGTTGTTTGTTATACGATTGCGATCATATGTGTCACATGAGGTGAGGGTCAGCAGTTGTAACTAGAGTTTCAATGACAATCTCTGGTATAGGTGGAAGATTTGTTGTCTCAGGAATCACTAATACGGGAATCTTCTATACTGATGGAGACTGGATCTGGGGAGTTTCGTGTTGGATGTAAATATCCAGTAAAGAACTAACATCTACAGAATCCTTAATAGTACTAACTAAGGAAGAATCATAATAAAGTTTAAGGAATTGATCACCAAAACCTGAAGATACAGATAAGCTTGAGCTTGATGGAGGGAATTCAATTTTCTTGGTATCATCATTTGCTTCTGAAGTCTTTTTAGCGTCTTTCTTTGCTGTATCAGTAATCTCTTCATCACCTTTATCAGAACCTTTAACTCCAGCATCTTTCATTTCTTCATCCTCATCCTTGCGCACACGAATCTTGTACTTTATAAATCTCATCCTCATCAGATTCAGTTTCGACATCTTCATCATTAGCATCTTGTGTATCACTGATATGATCATCGCCTTCATCATCATCATCATCACCATCTTTATCATCCTTCTCAACCTCATCATTATCATCATCAGAATATTCACTGTCTTGTTCATCTCCCCATTCTAGAATAACCTTCTCTTTAGTTATGTCCTTTTCCTCATCGGGAACCCCTGGTTTAATACCAGTTCCTTCACTTGAGGTAGCAGAGACAGTTGTGGACTCATCGGTAACCCTTGGCTTACTACTGGTTCCTTCATTTGAGCCTCCAGTATCAAGTTGTCTTTTGCTGGTCTTTTTTACTTTCTTTAAGAGCTTGCATAATGTCAGCAACTTCTTGTTCTTCTGGAGTAAGAGATGGAACACCCTTGACCTTTTTGGAAGGGTCAGAAGTTACTTTGCCTGATTTTCTTTTTCTAGCAGACTCGGGTACATGTTCAGTCACGATCCTAGCATGTGTAGCATGGACTTTCCTTATTGCTTCTGCTTCTTCAGCTTCAGTTTTGCTGATAGACTTAGCTAACTCCAACGCAACATCAGGATCATCAGAAATAATGTTGTCATCAGCAGATAGTATGACTTTCTTCTTGACCCTTCTTTTACTAGAGGTTTTCTTTCTAACATGTTATGGTTCATGTTTAGACTCTTTAGATACGTACATCAACAGTTTCCTGAGAGTCATCAAAAGTCTTCTTGCCTTTTAAACCTTTGCCTCTGCTTTTCTTGGGAGGAATTTGACATGTTGAATATTTGATGAGCATCTGATATGATTCTGATTGCTTGATTGCATCAGTCAGCATAGTCTCAGGAATATGAAGTCTATATTCCTAATAATCTTCACCTATTTTGACAAAGTTTAACCTACTTACAATACCATCATCCTTGATTGTATGATAGTGTTGATAGTTAAGGTTGGTGAGAGACTTGCGTTGTTTCAGGAAGTGATAGATGATGATTTTGATGAATCAGGGATATGGCATGTTTTCACGTCTTGATCTTTTTTCTTTCATGTGATCAATTCGGTAAGGTAAGCAATGTCTTCCCAAATCAACTCAGGATAGTCAACATTTTCTTTTTTGAACATCCCCCACAGTATGTCAATTCTGGACTTTTTGAGTTTGTCATTGCTTGTCGTCTTTCCAGAGAGACACTTGTTGATTATTGCTGCCAGAGTTCTCCATGGCTGGGGCATGTGATCCACAAACATGTTGGTGTGCTTGTATAGTAGACCCTTGTAGCCAAGATCAATGAGAAAGGTGAGTGCAGTATAATCATCTGGAACATCCGTGAAGTCTACACCTTCCACTCTTGGACACATATCAAGAATT
>BQNB010152050.1:0-15823 GCA_026074375.1 Tanacetum coccineum | reverse complement strand
TTTACCAAACTTATCAAAAAGGTCAAGACATTAGAGAAAACTATTAAGCCAAGCTAAAAGGAAGGCCATAATTGTTGTGTCTGATAATGAAGAAGATTTAGAGGATCCTTCCAAACAGGGGATGAAGATAGCTAAAATTGATGAAGACCCTGATATTTCTTTTGTACAATATGATGTAGAGGTTCAGGGAAGGCATGAGCATGATATGGAGCCTAATTTTGAGTTCGCTACTGCTGAAAAAAGAGTTAGTACTGTTGAGCCAGTTTCCACTGCTGGTGCATCAGTTAGTACTGCTGGTGCTAGTTCAGCCAAAGACAAGGGTAAAGCTAAAATGGAGGAAGCTGAAACTATTCAGACCAAGACAAAGTTGCAGCTAGAACAAGAAAGACTTGGTTATGAAGAATCTCTGAGGTTACAAACTAAAATTGATGAAGAAGAAAGGCAGAGGATTGCTAGAGTACAAGAAGAAGCAAGCTTTTTCAATATTGAAGAATGGTATGACATTTAAGCTAGAGTTGAAGCTGATGAAGAGTTTGCACAGAGATTATAATCAGAGGAAAGAGAGATGTACTCTGAAGCTGAAAAAATAAGATTGCTTGCAAAGCTTATCAATGAGAGAAAGAAATACTTTGCTGCACAAAGAGCTGAAGAAAGGAGAAATAAGCCACTCATACAAGCTCAACAGAGGACTTACATGTCTCAATATATTAAGAACGTGGGAAGTCATACACTGAAGCAGTTGAAGAGTTATTCTTTTGATGAAATCAAGAATCTGTTTGAAACTACAATGAGGAGAGTACACACATTATTCCAATGGAGAGTGAAAGTGAAAGAGTAATTCCTGAGTTGACAGCTGGAAGTTCTAAAAGAGATGCAGAAGAAGAACTTGTTCAAGAAAGTCCAAAGAGACTAAAGACTAGAGAAAGATCAAAACCAAAGGATAAACAAGAAGAAGAACTGTCATAAGAAAGGATACAACAAATAATGATAATAGTTCTAGAGCAAGGAATGAATGTTGAAGCTTTACAAACTAAGTATCATATAATTGATTGGGAGATTTACACTGAAGGAGCTAGGAAGTACTAGAAGATCATCAGAGTTGGTAATCATACTGAGGTATATCAATTCTTTGATGATATTCTAAAAGCATTTGACAGAGAAGACTTAGTGAAGCTGTGGAGTCTAGTAAAAGAGAAGTTCACATCAACTGAACCAACAGAAGACAAAGAAAGAGAAATATGGGTTAAGTTGAATAGATTGTTTGAACCAAATACAGATGATGAATTATGAAAGTCTTAGAAACATATTCATGATGTAACATGGAGACTGTATGATACATGTGGAGTGCATCATGTGTCTACAAAGGATGGAGTAAATATCTACATGCTGGTTGAAAGGGGATATCCTTTGTCAAGAGGTGTTCTTATATAGATGTTAGTTGTAAAACTCTTGGTGGAACAAGATAGTGAGATGTCTAGAGAGCTTCTTAGGAAGATCTTCATGCAGGTTGAAAGGCCCAGAAGATGAAGTGTTTGGAAGAATCCTCTCAGAGAACAATAGAAATTTGATGATTTAGAGGTAAATTACAAGTTTAAGGGAGGATTGTTGGGAATTAAAGGTCTTCATACTTAGTACTGCCAAGTCAAGAGTTAGTACTGCTCAAGTTACAACTGCACTGCCAATAATGTCTAAGAGTTTAGTTACTTTTCAAGTTACAACTGACAGTATTAACTAGTTAGTAATGCGAGAAGAAAGTTAGTACTGCCAGCTTACTAACTTAATATGTGAGTGGACCTTAAGATTGCTGCTTATGAAGATTTAAGACTATCTGAAAAGAATAAAGACGTCGTTTAGTGATATGTATTGACTTAGTCAGTATATATCTTATTATAGTTGAAGATTGTTGTTTTCTTGTTAGGAATTATAGAAGATTTGTAGTTTCTGGTAAATGACTCTTGGTGTATAAAAGGAGATCACCTAAGTTATGGTTTAGAGATATAGATTCATACATTTTTCATATATCAGCTTCAAGAGTTTTAAACCCTAGTACATACACTAGAGTGCTCGTATTATTCATTAATAATATTGGAGCTGTTGCCCAGTCTTAGATAGCCATTTTTTCGCATACATTGTTCATGTCAGTTCATGTTTACATTTAATTTCTTTCTAAGTATTAAAGATGTAGGAATTGTTGCATTACTCTTTAGTATTATACAAAGTTTCTAACATAGTTTGTCTTGAATCTATTCAATACAATAAACCCTTTTACAGGTAAGCCAAGGATCTTAAGGTGGATCATACAATACCCCCAAACATATGACTATAGATGCATGAAAGAGGAAGATGTAGGAAGAGGATACCTTATGATGTAGGAAAGTGTTGTTTTTATCTATTGTATGATGTTATATGTATTTTGTGTATTTTGGTCCTTTGTAATGGTTAGTAGATGTTAGGATTAAGTTCATAGTATAGGTAATCTATCTTATCTCAAAAATCTCTTACAATGTTGAGCAAGGACATTTAATAACTGGTCAAAAACTGGGAGGGTTACGCCTTAAGAGAAACAAGTACCTTCCATGTCATTTGCAGACATTTGTTGTTCTTATTTTGGTTTAGCTTATTTTGGTTTAGCTTATTAGCTTATTAACTTCTTTGTATGTGGGTTATTTGTATTTTGGTGTTTAGCTTATTTTGGTTGTGCTTATTAGCAAACTTAGGTTTTCTTGATTAGGTTAATTGCTTATTTACAGACATAAGGCTGCTGGGTTTAGCTTATTAGCAGATTTATAGGTTATTGGGTTTATCTTATTAGCAAATTTATAGGTTATTGTGCTAAGCTTATTTCCAGAGTTAGTAGAATTAGGGGTTAGCTTATTAACAGAGTTAGCAGACTTAGGGGTGTGCTTATTAGCAGAGTTAGCTGTAAGGATTAAAAGTCTTCTTGATGCTGTTAGAATTACTGCTGCTCGTGTTTGTGTTAATGCTGCTCAGCTGGATTTAGTACTGCTAGTGAAAATATGCTAAGTGTTTACTACAGCTAGTACAAAGTTACTACTGCCAATGAATATTAGTACTGCTAGTGAAAATATGCTAAGTGTTTACTACTGCTAGTACAAAGTTATAACTGCTAGTGAATATTAGTACTGCTCAAGGTTAAGACTGCTCAAAGATAAGTTAATGCTGCTGAGGTTAATAAGTTAGTACTGTTTGTTGTTAGTACTGCTTATATGATATGTATTAAGTTATTTGTTTATAGAAAAGATTATGGATACTTAGGAAAGTATTATAAGCCGACTAGGACTCCTTGGTGTATAACAGGAGGTCCTAGGGCATAGAGTTTGATATCTTTTATCAATCTTTTTATCAATCTTTTAAAGACTTAGGGCTGCTATGGGTTAGCTTATTTGCAGAGTTAGCATAGTTAGGGCTGCTTGTTTAGCATATTTCTAATTGTTAGCAGACTTATAGGTAACTATTATGAATTTTTTTGGCAGAATTAATTGTGATTTCAGATAGTTCAGATGACAGCAATGGCCCATCAATACCAAGGGTACCTGTTTATGGGCCATCAGTACAAGGATTGCTGGACAACTATGGCTATGACAATATTGAGGACTATCTTTCTGATTTCTATTTTCCTAGCACAGACAAGGAGGATACCATAGTGCACACTGGTCAGGATCCCATTCACGAATGTCACTCTCCAAAGTCTAAAGCTAAATATGTACCAGTCTCACAGAAACACAATCCAAATGTCAAAAGCCCTACTCCAATCAAGGGATGTGTGCTTGGACTACCAAATGTTGACACATGGGATGATATTTTGAAGAATTTTGGGATGAGGACACCTGGAAGATGTGCAGACAAGTGGATGAATGGTAAGGATTATGGGAAGGACAATCATCATGTTTTCTGCATCTGTAATGTGCATCTGTAATGTGGGTCAAATGGTGTGCTTGCATCTGTAATGTGGGTCAACAGACTTAGCAGACTTAGTTTGATTTTTAATTTGTTTTTGCATGAAATAATTGTGCTTACTTCAGATAGCTCAGATGACAGCAAAGGTGTTTCTAGTAAGGGGCCATCAATAACAAGTATTCCTAAGGAGGGGCCATCAATTGCAAGGCTGTCTAAGGAGCCCATTCCAAAAGAATTGCTTGCATGGTATGGATATGACATTGTTGAGGATCTACCAGTTGCAAAGAAGCCCATTCTAAAAGTCATCTTCAAAAGCCCTACTCCAATCAAGGGATGTGTGCTTGGACTAGCTAATGTTGAAACATGGGATAATATTGTGAAGAAATTTGGAATGAGGACACCTGGAAGATGTGCAGACAAGTCAAAGGGGAAAAGAAAGGTTTGATGTTGAAGGTGATGAAAGGATTTCATCATTTTGTTTAATTTCATCTAGTACTCAGCTTAAAACAGTATTCTGGTAACATGTTAAGCTAATTTTTGGGCAATCTAACTTGTATTAGCTAATCAAACAATATTTCATGTAGTAATGACTTGTATATGTTTGTGATGTTATTGTCTGGTTTGTGTGTGATTGCAGCTTGCACATTGCATTTGCAGCTTGCATATGCACATTGCATTTGTACATTGCATTTGCAGCTTGCATTTGTACATTTCCTTTTGTAATATTTAGTCACACAAAGCATGTTTGTTTTGGGTATGTAGTCACATACAATTAAGCATAAAGTGGCCAAAAGTGTTAATAAGTGTGACCATATGATGTTTAAAGTGAAGAAATGTGTATTTTGTGTGACTATTAATCATCTAATAGCCACATTAATTTTATGTTTGTGTGGCCTTTTGTAATATTTAGTCACACAAAGCATGTTTGTTTTGGGTATTTAGTCACATACAATTAAAGCATTTAAAGTGGCCACTAAAGTGTTAATAAGTGTGACCTTATGCAGATCTTAAAAGCTGTAGAAATGTGTATTTTGTCGTTTTTTGGGGGTGGACTAATGTTCATCCATGGCCACATAAATTCTTATGTTTGTGTGGCTTTTATATTTTTAGTCTACAAATCATGTTTGTTTTGAGGCATTTAGTCACATACAATTAAGCATAAATTGGATCAAAAAATGTTAATAACAGTGTGTTCCTTATGGTTGTTTAAAGTGAAAAAATGGTGTCTTTTTGTGACTATTAATCATCTAACGGCAACATGACTTTTATGTTTGTGTAGCCTTTTGTAATATTTAGTCACACAAAACATGTTTGTTTTGGGTATTTAGTACTAAAAATTAAGCATAAAATGGCAAAAGGTGTTAATAAGGATGACATATGCTGTTTATAGTGAAGAATGTGTATTTTGTACCGTGACTATTGACATCCAATTGCCATTTGATATGTTAGTTTGTGTGGCCTTTTTTAATATTTTTAGTCACACAAAAAGCATGGTTTGTTTTGGGTATTTAGTCACATACAATTAAGCATAAAGTGAGCCAAAAAGTGTTCAATATGTGTGACCATATGTAGTTTAAGTGAAGAATATGCTGTATTTTGTGTTGTGACTATTGTTCCATCCAATGGCCATATGAATTTTTTGTTTGTGTGGCCTTTTGTATATTTATCACACAATGCATGTTTTTTTTTTGTATTTAGTCACTACAATTTAAGCATGATGTGACTAAAAGTTGTCTAATAAGTGTGGACTATGCTGTTTAAAGCGAAGAAATGTGTATTTGTCGTTGTGACTATTGATCATCCAATAGCCATGACATAAAGTGTAACCAAAAGTGGTTAATAAGTGTGACATATGTTGTTAAAGTTGAAGAAATGTGTATTTTTGTTGTGACTATTGATCTCTAATGGTCAATGAATTTTTATGTTTGTGGTGACCTTTTTGTAATATATAGTAACACCTAAGAATGAAATTTAATGATGCAACGATTTCACATTTTGTTCTAATTAATAGCAATGATACTTCACGACTGTGACGGTTTGAATATATTGGTCATCATATAATCACCTTAAATATGGCCATAAACATATTTAGTCTCACATTTGTTGATTTGTTGTGTCTATTGTAAAGGTCATATTGTAACATGTATCATGCTAGAAGTAATTGTGTACATTTACACATTAGTTTTTGGCAAGCTAAAAAACTAAAATTTATAACAACACATATTAAGTTACATGTATTATATATAATGGATTTTAGCTACATTATATAATGTGTGACAACAGTTTAGTGTGGTCCATATATGGCATTGGTCCGGTGTTCAAGTGTGATGTGACATATACTTTGTCTTTTGTAATGTATATCGTTAATTAATTGATTCAAACCTTACTTTTCCAATTTGTCACGCGTCCCTTAATTCACATATGTGGATAAATAATTAGCCAAAAGATAGTAGTCTCCCTTAAATAATCGTGTGACAAAACTTGGATGTATGATTTAGACACATAAAAATTACTTTTGTCTGACCATTTATGCTATTTGGTCACAATGTTCAAAGTGTGTGGAAATATATTTGTCACTGTTTAATATGGATATAGTGATTAATGCTTCAAGCTTACTTGTATTTGTCACACGTTCCAAATTCATTGTGGCTAAATAATTATTACCAGTTACCTTTAGCCACATTATTTCGAATGTTGTGGCAAAACAATTCTTTTGGTCAAACACTTTCGATAATTTTTGCATCTGTGGCTAATTGTAAATGTTGTTATTTTAACTGGTATGTGACAACCGTGACTTGAGCAGGTTAGTCAAACCGTTAGAGTTGACTAAAGTATTTATATATGTTATAATTGTGTGCTTATGTGATCTTATATGAGTATTTGATATCAATCCGTGATGCGTGTTCATCTATTAGTGATTGAATTGTGGTTTTGGTAGCTATTTCATTTCGTTCACATTTTGTGACAATGGAAATGATAGCATGATTTTATGCTTAATTGTGTAATCTGGTGAATAATTGATATATTAGCGTAAGAGTATATAATGTATTCCTAGGAATGAATTAAGTCTAGTATTTAAATTAATTAAGCGTAGGTTTTTCTAAATTAGGAAAGTAAATTATGAAAAGAAATTTATAAAATAGTAAGTGTAAAACTAGTTTTTATTTAAAAGGTTTGCAAAATTAATAAAGGATTTTTATAAAAATAAGAAAATAAGGGGTAAATATGTATTTAATAATAATTAATAAAAAAATTAAAAGGGTGTTTATTCGGCCGGTTATTAAGAAAAGAAAAAAAAGAAAACTAATTTGTATACAATTAGGAAATTAAGGATTATAAATACAAAATCAATAAAATCCTAAATCGCTTTTTTTCTCTCCTCTCTCTTTTGTTCAGCCGAAACCCCCAAGGAAGAAAAAAATATATTTTTTTCAAGAATTAAGGTGTTGATTCGTGTGTGTTCAAGTGAAAGGTTTGGGTATGTTTCCAATTAAGTTCTTGTTTAATCTTCTTATATTAGTAACTTTAATTGATGGATAATTAGGGATCATAAATGTTTTGTAAATTAATGATATAAAACTATATGGGTGTGTTCGGGAAAAGATTTGGAGCATGTTGGTGTAAACGGTTTAGATTAGAACGCGTTAATTTGAAAGTTAAGGTTTGGCAGAATTTTAGGTCATGTTGATTGAATGATATCTCATTAATAAAAACGAGTTTTGGTATGGATCTTGTGCCTAAATTGAAGTTCAGAGAGTTTAGTTTTCAAAAAGTCGAGCCCCGAAAGGTTTTGAGGTCGGAAAGTTAGTCAAATAATTTTTACAAGAAAAGTTCTCAAAACAGTAAATTCCGGTCAGATTTAGGTCTGATTTCGGGGAGTAAAACCCCTACTTAAAAGTTGAGTCAAGGCTTGAAAAAAATCAAAGATCGTACTTTATGTGTCTATTAACTCCAGCTCAAAGCACAAGTCCTAAAACATTGTCTAAGTATTTTTAGAAAATGATCAAGCTAAAACTTTTGATGGTCGAATCTGATTCGAATTTGAGTACTTTGTGATGTTGAATTTTTAATTAAATAGTTGTTATATTTATTTTTTCTAAAATTCATCAGTCAGTTCAAAAAACCATTGTGACAGGTTAAGAATGAAAGGAAGAAAGGTAATTTGATGATTTAGTATTTTATTTGAAGTCATGAAGTGACTACAAAATTCTGCCGAAAAACTGGAAAACTCAAATAAGGGATTTAAAAGTATTAGGGTATAAGTAAGGTATGAAAAGTATGGTAAAGAGTTTATAAACATAATATAAACTTAGTAGTCTATCAATTGATTGTTACATCGTCTTGGGCATTTAGCCTAATCGCGTGTAACATGTGTTTTATTTGTGTTTAGCTGATTTCAAGGAATTTATGAAGTAGTTGTGCATCAGGTGAGTTTCATAGCCCCATTTTACTATGTTTTCTTGGGATGAAAATGATGCAAATGTTTTGAAAATGTTTTGTTGTTGTGATTAAGTGTTTTAAATTGTGTATGGACATTACATGACTATTATATGACTATGTGATACATGTGTTATTTGGGATCGAATGAGTACGCCTACTCAGTGAGATTGTGATATTGATTTGGGATCAGATGAGAACGCCTACTCAGTAGGAGCGGATGGGTACACATACCCAATGTGATATGTTGTGTGGTACATTTTGGGTGAGCTTGGTTGCTTATATATTTTTTTTGAACGAAGCTTGGTTGCTTATAGTGCCAGCTATTCTAAGCCCGAATGCGAAAATTAGTATGTAAATATGTTGATTTGATTTTGGTTGCATGCTAGCATAGGTTCATGATAGTTCATTATTGTCCTGTTTTGTTTTATTAATCACAGTAAAAGCAAGTATTATTGTGTGTCTAAAACCTATAACTCTCACCAACATTATCGTTGACATTTTAAGCATCATTTTCAGGTGAGCATCTTAAGGAAAGTAAAGTTAGAAAGCTTGGCTAGTGAGACCGTAGGCTTGCATGCGAAGTTTATCTCTTAGTTTTCCATATCGTACTTTATTTGGATTGATAATTTGAATGTTTTAGGTTATGGGATATTTTTTTATGTCTTTGTATTCGAGTGACTCTTTCACCTCAATACAATACCCCTTTTTCTTGTGTTTGGTATTGTCATGACACTTTGTATCCATTTTTGTTTGATTTATGCATTTTAGTTCTCTCTATTGTTGACACTATTGTGTTGTGATGATACCCATGACGTTACGTGATATTTGCTAAATTATATACTAATTTACCCGGGATTTTGCCAAATAAAAGCCAATTAAATGCCAAAAAGAATAAAATGTGTGCTTTTAATGTCAATTGTGCAGGTAAGATTAGAATAGACAACAAAGAAGCAAAACGATCAAAAACCGACAAGAAACGGGAAAAAGACAAAGAGACAAGAGCAAGACAAAGAAATCAGCCAAAACCACAGCCGGATCAGCCCGACACAGTCAACTCAAGCCAAGTCAAAGACAGAAACAAAGTAAGTCAAAGGAACAAAATAAAGTTCAAGGGGCTAAGATATGACAAGTACACAAAGACTTGAAGGCCTTATTTGAAGTTTTAGAGTTTCAAGGACTAAAGTTGTAAAGAAAAGGAGTTGTTTTATAAAGAGAAAGAAGAAAGAAAGACACAAGGACTGAATTTGCACAACTTGAAACCTGTTTTACACTAGCTTGGGCGGAGCCAAGGTACAAGGACTAATGTTGCAAACATTCCAAAGATTCAAACAATAAGCCGGCTATTTCGCAACAAGAATAACTGCCCAACAACCAAAACTGATTTTCCCCCAGCAAAATCTACAACAACCCCAACTCCAAAAAATCCCCTCCCCCGCCCTTATTTAGCCTTCAGTCAATCCTACTCATACGCCTCCCCAATCACAATTATACACGTTGCAAGCCCTATTGGAGCGTAACACACTCACTAAATCCATCAATCTGCCACAAATAGCTCAATGATCAACACGATGATATAGGATGACAATCCTAGAATCCTTTCCCTCACTCAACCCCTCCCTCTATCAAATAGAAGTCTAAGATTCATTTTTCAGTATATTAATTTCTTGTTTTAAAAATTTACTTACTTTGTAGCAATTTTCCCGTTTCAAGCAATTAAGCTCTCACTTTAAGCACTTAAGCTTTCAGCTCTTGTAATCATTTCCTTTTCACTTGTACTTCTTTAATTCATTAATAAAAGTCGATTTACACAGTTAATACTCCTTGTCATTTTTAGTGAAGTTGAATTTATCAATAAGCTTAATAAGCTCATAAAGCTATATTACTTTCATAAGCTCAATTTAGTTCATTCCTGTACTTAAGCATTTTTTACCATTTTTACTCATTCACAATCTCAAATCAATGGATACTTGAGAGTTTTTGAGCTCATTTGGAAGGACAAATAAAAATAAGCTAATTTCTAGCTTATTTTGTTTAGAGGCAGAGGTGCCCATCTAGGAACACTGACTCTATCTTCTTGCATATCTCTAGTGTGAAGATTCTTCAAAAATAAGGTTCAATTATCATAATTCCAAGTATCATGTACCTATAACTTATCCCAAAATGCTTAATTCACTATACATTTGCTTCTACTTGAGCTAATACCTGTATCATTATTTAGAATAGCTGGTTACGTATGTGATTGTTATAGAGAATATCTAAACTTTAAAATTCATTTAGAATATCACATATACCATTTTCCTGTCACATTAAAAGTCTAACAGCTAGAGCGTAACTAGCTTAAATCATACATAACTAGTAGTTATACTTATCTAAATATCTAAATAGTTAAGATATAGTATAATAAGATAAAAAGCTTTACAAAGTTATAAAGATTAAAGGATTTCTAGGTTGGCACGATTTTAGTTTGACATAAAAACTTTAAAGAAGTGTTTGGTTAAGGCTGAATTTGACTTCAAAAGTCAAAGGAACAATTTACAAACCTTCCTATCTAGTTGAGTAGAGCATATTACAAGTTGGTAATCATTTTTGAAAATTAGAGTTTAATAATTTAAAAAGGTTTTGGATTAAAACCTGCCAGCACCAGGGCACATTACATTTCTCATGTGCTAGGTTTTTAATTTTGAGATTTAAAAAGCATTTTAAGAGTTAAGTATTGTGTTGTAGCTGTTTTAGATTCATTAAGTGAAAGAGTATGCCATCAAAGTTTAGTTTATCTTCAGTTCATATAACCATTTGCATCAGCTGCAAAGTGCATCAGCAAGTGCACACTTCATTTAAGCACAATCTTTGCCACTTTTTCACTTTGAAATTTCTCATTTCATTTTAGAGTTTTTACAAATCCTTTTAGCTAGGTTGATTATAGATAGCTAAGTTAGCTTATTTTCAAAATATCAGTACTTAAAGTTCAAAATTAAGCTTGTTAAGCTTAGTTGAAAAAGCTCTCAAACTGTTTCATAAAACATTGCATTTTTCAGCTTCATTTTCTTTCTAGTCTTGTTAAGCACTGATTAATATTAGTTTAGAATCCTTTAATACACATCTTAGGCATAAATAAGCATCTTTTATTTTCAGCTTTTATCAAATATTAAGCTCACAATAAGCAAAAATTCAAAAGTTTAAGCAAACTAGCACTTTCTGTGATCAGCCTTTATCAGTTTAATTTTCAGCTTATTCTTTGGGTAAAAGTTCATATTGTCTTTATTAAAGTTGTTTAGAATAAGCTGTTAAGCAACTTTGTAGTTTTGAGTTTTTGCTAATTCTCAATTTTTCAATAAGCTAAATAAGCTGAAATTCGTAGGGTCTGTTTGGTAATTATCTAATAGTTTAAGGGCACCCGTTTACATTAGAGTGTAAATTTCTAGTATTTTGCCCGCCTACCCTCTACTTTCCTTTTTATCACTTTCTACCCTGTCTTTTGTAAGAAATAAAAAAGAATTAATATTTTAGAAATTAGTTTTATAAAATTAGGTTTTCAGTTTTAATTGATCAAATTAGGGTTCAATTAGGTTTTTAAATTTGGGGATTTTTGTTCTATAATTTTTCTGCACCTTTTTAGTTTATAAAAACCATTTTTTTTATATTTTTCCAATTAAATTTGTATTTTCTAGAAAATTAAATAGACTTTAGAGATTACTTTTTCTTAGATAATTCATTAAAAATAGAAAAACAGTTGAAAAATTAAAATTCTTTTTGGCATTAAATATTTCATTTTAAAATCTAGGTATTTTTTGAAAAAATAAAAGAAAATTTTAGTGTTAATTTTTAGAAAAAGTTTATCACTTTGATAATTCATTAAATCTTAGAAAAATTCATTAAAAAAAATTCAAGAAATACATAAAAATTCCAATTCTATTTTCCTAAAATTTTCCATTTTTAAATTTGTGATTTTAGGTATTAAATTTGTTACAAAGTTGTGTGCTTAGCGCGCGTTTTTATAACATTTCAGTTTTAGCTCGCGTTTATCGTTTTTGTGCATTTAAATTTTGTGCTAGTTAATTGTTTTTCAATTCATGTTATTATATTTTGTAGTGTAAACAACAAATCAAAAATCCCTTTATCATTCTTAGCTCGAATCCGAATTATTCTTAAATTCTCAATTCACGATTTCGTTGGGACACGACCCGAGGATAAGTACTTCCCGGATAAAAATATACGAAATTTTGGTTTTCACTTTTGTGGATTTTTTTACCTTCTATATTTCTTCTTGTTGAGAGTATTTGAAATTGAATTCTTACGGGATTATTACTAATACGTATATAAATTTGTTTTACCACAACCATTACGCCTCGTGTTTCCGCCTTGGCGGGGTGTGACAGTTTGGTATCAGAGCCAATGGTTATAGAGAAGTAGGTGGTTGAACCTAGACTATAACCCAGGAGTCCTTCATATAGCTACATTATAGGGTTTACGTGTTTAATTACGTAAGTATTATATTTTCTTGCTTATCCGAAACTTTTAATTATCTTATTTTTGTCTACTATTATCTAATATAATATATAATATTTCTTTATTATTTTAGTTATGTCTCCTCCTACCCGTAAGAAATTCCATTGGGGAATCGTTATCCCAACAGACTTAAGCGCTATACGGATAGACAGGACTTAGAATAAAACGGACAAACCGCAAATGCCGAATACCCGTTGAGTTGTATCCGTGCTGAGTTAAAATAAGTTAGATATGATAAATCGGAAGGAAGAATGGATCATGAATGAAGGAATGAAAGATTTCAAAGGATGCAACAATCTCTGAATTCCCTAGATACACATCATCTAAGGATGAAGAGGAGGAAGAAGAGGAGGAAAAAGAGGATGAAGAAGAGCAAAACAAAGCAGAAAAGAGGGAGAAGAAGAGAGATGAGAGAAAGGAAAAGACGTCACAAAAACAGCGATCGAAGGAGGCGTCAAAATAGGGTAAAACACCGAGCGTCCAAGTTAGGCACAATTGACAATTGAAAGTAGAGTCAATCTCGAGTCCACGTCACGAGTAAACCCAAGTGTAAAGGAGATTGAAAAGGGATAAAAACTTGTTGAGAAGTGGCGTTTTGACCCAAACCAGATTTCATCCAAAGCTGTTCCTACCTATATGTTACCCGACTATCCATCTCGTTTCATGTTTTGAAAAATTTAGTTCGCTTTTCTATGGTTGGAGCCATGTTTAGGAATGTTTACTTTCGACTTCTGGATTTTCAAGTATTTTAATATTATGACTTAAGTATTTGTTGGATTATTTCCGCGTGTGATTAGTTGAATGATTTGAATTGTGTTTTATGTGGTGTGTTAACCTTAAGAAGTGTCGTCATAGGAGGGAGTACACTTGTAAAAGGGGGCATCTATAATTATGGTAGCTAACATAATTATACATGCGCCAGAACACAAGTGGACTTGCAAGTATGATTACATGGATTAATGTTGACACGTTATATGTTGGTTATTCTTGTACGTATATGGTAATGTATAGAGTATGATAAAATTATGGGATTGGAAATCCTTATTATATCGTCTAATGTATATAAATTTTATCTTATATAGAAATAGCTCCAAACCGACAAAGCGGCTCTAGCAACGATAAGAACCCTGACATCGCTGCTATCATCGCGCAACAATTGCAAAACATTCTTCCTCAGATCGTCACCCAAGTAACTAATAATGTGAACAATGCAAATGCTAATGGTGGAAATGGTAGAAATGGTAGGAATGGTAATGGTGGGAACAATGGATGTTCTTACAAGGCATTCTTGGCTTGTAATCCCCAAGACTATGATGGGAAAGGTGTTGCGGTAGCTCTTACTAGGTGGATTGAGAAAATGGAGTCAGTGATAGAAAATTGTGGATGTGCGGAGAATTAAAAGGTGAAATATGCTGCTAGTTCGTTCATAAATAAGGCCTTGACTTGGTGGAATACCCAGGTTCAGGCAAGGGACCGTGAGGCTTCTATAGGTATGTCATGGATTGATTTCAAGGCGTTGCTTGTGGAAGAGTTTTGTCCAAGTAACGAAATAGAGAAGTTGGAGAGTGAATTCTGGAATTATACTATGGTTGGGGCTAATCATGCAGGGTATACTGATCGGTTCCATGAATTGGCCAAACTAGTTCCACACTTGGTAACTCTTGAGTCGAAGCGTATCGGAAGGTATATAAATGGATTGGCACCTCAAATTTGTGGAATGCTCTGAGCGACTCAACCAACCAAGATATAGAGTGTTATTCTTAAGGCTGGAATACTTACTGATGAGGCGGTTTGTTGTGGTACATTGACAAGGAGTAGTGAGAAAAGAAAGGAAGTAGAAGAAACAAGTAAACAAAGAGGTTTGTGGAAAGATAATAAGAAGGCAAAAGTGGGAAAAGGAATTGTGGCGATAGCCCCTCCTAAAAATATGAATATGGGCGCATATTCTAAGTGTACTAAGTGTTTTACTTATCACCCAGAAAGTGGAGCTTGTAGGTTGTGTTTCAACTGTCAGAAACCAAGTCACTTTGCCAGAGATTGTCAGGTGCCGGTTAAGCAGGTGGCGCTAGTTAGTCCTGTTAGGATGGAAAATAATCAGAGGGTTTGTTATGAATGTGGGAGCTCCGAACATCTTCGCAATACTTGTCCTAAGTTGAACCAAGCACCTGGTTGAGCAGTAAACCGTCTAGCTTTTGAGGGCAACCGAAATACCCAGAACAATGGGAATCAAGCTAGATAAATGGTTTTCAGTATAAATGCAGTCGATGCTCTGTAGGATCCTAACGTTGTGATGGGTACTTTCTCTTTAAACGGTCACTTTGCTACTGTACATTTTGATTCTGGAGTTGATTTTAGTTTTATTTCCACTAAGTTTGCGCCCTTACCAAATGTGAAACCTAGTATTGTAAGCCCTGGATATGGTAAGAAAGAAGAATTTAATAGGATAATCCATGACTGCAAACTAGAACTAGAAAATTCCTTGTTCACTATAGATTTGATATCGTTGGGTCATGGAAGTTTTGAAGTGATTATGGGGATGGATTGGTTATCTAAGAATAAGGCTGAGATAGTGTGTCGTGAGAAGGTGGTTAGGATACCATTGAAAGGTGGTGAGGTACTTCGTGTACAAGGGGAACGTACATTAGGAGGCACGAAAACACTAATGAGCACGAAGGTAGAGGAACCGGAGTTGAGTGATATTCTTATTGTACGAAATTTCAATGATGTGTTTCCAGAAGACTTGTCGGGATTACCACCGCAACGACAAGTTCAGTTCCGCATAGATTTAATTCCTGGAGCGACGCCGGTTGCGAAGTCTCCATATCGTCTAGCACTCTTGGAAATGCAAGAGTTGTCTGAACAACTTCAAGAATTGCAAGATAAGGGTTTTATTAGGCTAAGTCATTCTCCGTGGGGAGCCCCGGTGTTGTTTGTTAAGAAGAAGGATGGTTCATTGCGC
>BQNB010152049.1:0-11404 GCA_026074375.1 Tanacetum coccineum | reverse complement strand
GATTTCATACATATAAAGAACTCGAAAAACAAAGCTATAACGAATGAGATATGATTTTTACAAGATTTTGATGATTAAAACGTATAAAAACTCGAAAGAGATATGAATTTTTGAAGGTTTCGATAATTAAATATATAAAAAGTGTTTTTATAAAACTTATTTTATAAAAACCACACCTGTACAGAATCTTATATATTCTGTAAATATTTTGGTATTATAAATTATCTCAAAACGATTTCGTGGATATAAAGAACACTAAAAACGAAATTAAAACGAATGAGTTATGATTTTTACAAGATATCGATAATTAAGTTTATAAGAAGTAATTTTATAAATTACAGGACACTGTTACTGATCATACATAGTGTTTTATAAATATTATAAATATAGTATTTGAAAGATTTTTTTAATACGAAACCTAGGTATAAAGAACATGTAAAACGGAGTTAAAACAAGAAAGATATGATTTTCTATGCACAATATTACTCTTATGCACTTTCTTGACATGAATAGTGTTGGTTCGTTTTAAAATAAAAAAAAAAAAAAAAAAAAAAAAAAAAAAGTAAAAAAAAAAAAAAAAAAAAAAAAACTAGGTATAAAAACATGTAAATACGATTTAAAACAAGAAAGATATGATTTCTATGCCAATATTACTCTTATGACTTTCTTGACATGAATATTGTTGGTCGTTTTCAATAAAAACTATACCAAAACAATGTAAGTAATTACTTATATAATAATGGAAAACATGTTTTTTAACTTAAAATATTATTTTTACAAAATGACTAAACCACATAGTATAATAACATTTTATTAATAATAAAACATCTAAATCCAAGTATTTATTAAAAAAATTAACAATTATTGGACAAAGATAGCAATTTGTTACTAACGCAATATAACGTGGACAATAAATTAATCAAAGCGTAACTTAAATATTGTTTCGACATTTATAATTTAAACAAAAACTATTAGATGGTGATATAACTCTATAATTTATATTGTTGTATTTATTTTATATACACTATACTCATACGACCTATAAAATAATTAGGTTGCATTTAGATTTCGGATGACGATTCACTCATTTTATTTATATAACCAATTCATTCACTGAGGTGGGTTCATAGCCCCATTTTATACGATTACAATGATTTACAACTTTTGGGGTGAGAAACATGCATTGTTTTACATTTGGACGCAAGTACATTTTTAAACAAATTACGAGTTTGCCTAAGTAGCGATAACCCACTATGCCCATGAATCATGAACTGTTAATTACTGGAGGTAAGCGTGAGTGTTATAAATAGATATATTTGGGATTGACATCCCCGTTCAGGTGAGTAGCACTCACTAGCTTCGGTGTACAGAACTAATAGACGTATACCATGTCGAAACAATTTGGATGTTGCGGGTTGAACATCTACACGGGCACATTATTGGCATTAATTTACGGACATGCATGTTGTAGCTTCAATTCCATGATCTAGCGAATCGTAAATACATTTTTTGTGATAATGTATTGTATGTGTTACATATCTTACACTTTGAATCTTGCGGTCCTACTTTATATACATACATAAACCTGTGGATTCACCAACTTTATGTTGATGTTTTTAAGCATGTTTTTCTCAGGTCAATAAGTGCACAATATGGATACATTCGGAAGCATCATTTTGAAGTCTAAATGCACTAAAGATTTACTACATTACATTTTGGGACATTTTGTTATGTATCAAAATCTTTATGTTTTTATAACAATGAACTATTAAAGCTTGGAGCTTTTGTATCAAACATTTCAGTCAATCGAATGTATCTTTTTAAAACGACTAATGTAGAGGTCGTTCTCATAACTTGTGTTGTTGTATTATGAAGTAACACTCCCCGACCCTTATTCCGCTGCGACCTAATTTGGGGGTGTTACATATTGGTATCTAGAGCCAAGGTTATAGAGAACCAGGTCAAATGTTTTGCTTGGACTATAACCGTTTTCAAACATTGCATCATACAAAAAGTTTTTCACGTGACATACATACACTATTTGTTTGCATTAGTTGGTTATACCAGATGCTTACATAATCTATATACGTACTTATATCATATTACGTATATTACTATACATGTCTTACATATTATACTTATATAAGTTAATTTTATTGTTACAGCAGTCATGTCATCTTCGACAGCACGTCAGTATATTCTGATTCTGAGCCATGGAGATTCCAGTGGGTATCTGATGATGAGTTATAGGCACCTGAGGAGGCGCCGCAGTTTCCTGAGCAGGCACCACCATCGCCTGACTACGTGCCTGGACCCGAGCACCTACCTGTAACACCCTCAAATCTGAGTATGCAGCGGAATGTTGAATATCCGAAGGCGTTACGTTATTGGGTCAATAACACAAGATCTGAGAACGACTACTAAACGTGTCGTTTGAAAAAGATACATTGGATTTAACAAAATACTTGTTTGTTACATAAGCTTATGTTGCTAACTCCAATCCTTCGAAGGTTGACTTAGAGGAGGACCCCGAGGAGGATCCTGCTGAGTATCCTGCTAACGGAGGAGACAATGATAATGATGATGATGATGATGAGGAACATGATGATAAGGATGATGACGAGGAGGAGGAGCATCTAGCTTTGGCTAACTCTTTTACTGTACCTGTTGTTGACCCTGTTCCCTTAGCTGAGGATACAAAGGTATTTGAGACCAATGAGTCTGCACCCACACCACCATCACCTAGACCTCATAGGGCTAGGATATCTGTCAGACTTAAGCCACCCATGGCTGCACCCATGGAGGCATGCATTGCTGAGTATGCTGTTGCACTTACTCCACCATTACCACTACTATCTCCAATTACTCCACTATCATCTTCACTCCCCTAGATTCCTTCACCACCCTTCCAACTACCATCACCACCTACTACTAGCCTTACCTATAGTGAGGTACCACTGGGCTACAAAGCAGCTATGATTCGGTCTGGAGCTGCATCACCATCCACCCACCATCCATTAGAGATACTGATGACATCAAATAACACTACATTTATACCATCATTTATCCTGAATAAATTATCCACTTTTATATAATTATTCCAAGAATCATTACTTAATTGCTTAACGTTGTAAATTACAGTAATTACGAAGTGATTTATCAAGACATGCTAAAAGGCGCACTTTTTGGAGCTTAAACGATAATATTTAAAGATTTCTTATTTCTTCCTAATACGCCGTATCCAGAAAAGAAGATACGGTGTATTAGCACCTGGACTTCACAAGAAAACACGTACTCTTAATTCCCAATACGGCGTATCCTAGTTCCTTCATACGTTGTATCCAGCTGGATAGACATTCAGAGATTTGGCGAATAAATATAATTTGGGAAGATATATCTAATTGATTATAAACTTAGCGCGCATTCTAAGGAAAACACCCCTATACACCATATTGACCTCATTCAATACGGCCTATCCAGTCTTTTTGAGACACTATAAATAAAAGACTCAAAAATGAGTTTTCAGTGTGCAAAATCATATTCTCTTTACCATACACATAAAAGACTATTTTCTGAAGAAAAGAAGAGCAGCCAAAGGTCAAGCATCGATCATGATTCCATAGAAGACACTGTGTAATTCCTATACTCTTGTAATCATTTAATTTTTGGTATTGTTTGGTAAAACGTTTAGTTTACTTTGGTTATTTGATCACACTTGTATAATTACAATGGTTATGGGCTAATACCCTCGGGTATTAGCCATCTTAATGAAGATTTAATGTTTGGTTTATTTTAAACTCGATTACTTAATTTATCATTGAAAGTTTAATTATGTTTATCACATGATACTTGTCTACGTGTTTGATTATGTGACCTATCATTCAACTGGGTCTAGTTATGCCTAACAAGTGAACTAGATACTGGGATAGCTCTCCATATCGTGTTTTATATTAATGGACCAATAGGATCACAAATAATGTTTTATCTGTGTCTTTAAATTATGAGCTTAGTTGGACCGGCATGTGACCCGTATGTTTCAACAAGTATGTTCTTAATTAATTGATAAGACTTGAACAATAAACTACCAGTATATATAAATACGTCAAATGTAAAGTGGATAAGTCCGATGGGCTAGGGTTTAACAAGATCACCATTGCTTTAATCCCCAGATAGATTATAATTAAACTAAAAGGATGTTTTATGCGGATACGTTAATTGTGACAAGATTCCATGTGTCTAGGTCTTAGGATGATGTCCCGCCTAAGTCTTAAGAATGATATGCCGCTTCGAGATAAGTAATCATTACACTAAACAAACAAACCAACATTTAATCGGATTTAATATAGGTAATACTGTTTTCTATCATTTAGATTGTACCACTCTTTTATCTTTTGATTGTTTTCTTGCATGTTTATTATGTTTTGAATTGATTAAGGTTATAGAGCGGCCATGATTCGGTCGAGAGCTGCATCACCATCACATGTACCATCACCTAGACTTCGCAGGGCTAGGATATCCGTCCGACCCCAGACACCGATGTCAGCTGCTACTGAGGCACTTATTGCTGTGGTTGCTATTGCACTACCTTCATCACCACCACCATCTCCACTTACTCCACTCCCTCATATTCATTCACCACCATTACCTTTACCGTCACCACCACTACCATTACCTGCACCATCATCACCCTTGCTATTACCATCTACCGACTGTAGGGATGATATTCCCGAGGCTGACTTGCCGCCTCGGAAGAGGTTATGTTTGACTACTCCCACTCATAGGTTTGAGATAAGGGAGAGCTCTACAACTACTGCTGCTAGGCAGGCAGAGCGTCCCATGTCTAGGGAGGTTGGCTATGAGATTACAGACACTTGGGATGAGTTAGTTGATGTCATTCAGGAGATAGCACCGACCACCTTAGAGGGGGTCAATCAGAGAGTAACGGAGCTTGCTGCTACTGTAAGTCAGGATACTCACGAGATGTATGTTCGCTTTGAGGATGCCCAGGATGACCGAGCTCTTCTGAGAGCCCGAGTCAACATGTTGTTCATAGATAGGCGGTATCATCTTCATACAACCATGCTTTTAGAGAGTGACGCTAGGCACGTCCGACAGGCATGGTCATAGGCCATGAACTGTAACAGGGAGGTACATGCTGAGCTCCCAGCATATCGAGCTCAGGTTCAGACACATGAGACTCATATTCAGACACATGATGCTCGTATTGGATCACATGAGACTCTAATTGCGACAATGATGGCTCAAACTTCGTCACTTCAGACCCAGTTGACTGCAGCTCTTGGATGTATTCATACACTAGAGGCTAAGGAGCCAACACGCACTGACGACCTAGAGGATGCTGATAGTAGTGCTTAGATTTGCTTTCTGTCATGTCATAGCTATCATGTAGCCTACTAAGTTTTATGGGTAACTCCCAGCTAGTAGGCTGTAGGGATCTTTTGTCATCGTTTAGCTATCTTGTATAGCATGCTAAGTATTATGGGTAACTCCCAGCTAGCATGGCTTTAGGATCGCATTTCAATATTGTATCTCATATGTACTAGTCATTGTATAACCAAGAACTATCATGTCTGTATCGATATTATTATGAATGAATGTCGATTTATTTATATCATTGTTTATTTCACTTCGGTTGTATATTTCAATGTGTATTGTGATCTCATTTTATTTATTGTGTATATGTCATGTCGCGTTTATGATTGTATGAAATCTAACGTGTATTATATTTTCTTATGATTTTGAAGAAAATGCTACCAAATAGAACCGCCACAACAACCACCACCACACCTATGACCGATGCCGCCATTAAGGCACTAATAGCCCAAGGCGTTGTTGACACTTTGGTTGGGTATGAAGCAACCAAAAATAGTGGAAATAGCGATAACAGCCATGAGTCTGAAAGTGGCAGAAGGACAAAGTGACTTCTTAAAATGCCAACCCCTTAATTTCAAGGGTACTAAAGGAGTTGTTGATCTAACTCAGTGGTTTGAAAAGATGGAGTTTGTATTCCATATTAGCAACTGCATCGTCGCGTGCCAGATCAAGTTTGATACTTGCACTCTTCTTAGAAATGCTCTGACGTGGTGGAATTCCCACGTCAAGACGGTTGGTCATGATACTGCATACGGGATGCCATGGAAAACATTGAAAAAGATGATGAATGATAAGTACTGCCCAAGAGGCGAGATTAAGAAGCTAGAGATTGAACTGTGGAACCTAAAGGTTAAAGGTACTTATGTGTTAAGTTATAACCAACGTTTTCAAGAATTGGCACTGATGTGTTCGAGAATGTTTCTCGAAGAATCTGATGAGGTCAAGAAGTATGTCGGTGGACTTCCCGACATGATTCAGGGAAGTGTGATGGCTTATGAGCCAAAGAAAATGCAGGATGCAATTGAGTTTGCCACTGAACTGATGGATTAGAAGATCTGTACTTTTGCTGACCGTCAAGCTAAAAACAAAAGTAAGCTTGATGACAACTCAAGAAGCAACCAGAATCAACAACAACCCTTCAAGAAGCAAAATGTTGCCATGGCCTACACTGATGGGCCTGAGGAGAAGAAAGTGTACGGAGGATCTAAACCTCTGTGCCCCAAATGCAACTACCATCACGATGGGCAGTGTGCTTCCAAGTGCAACAACTGCAAGAGAGTTGGCCATCTGGCCCGTGACTGCAGAAGTCTAGCTGCTAATGCTAACAACCAAAGAGCCCCCGTGGCGAATCAGAGGGTTGTCACTTGTTTTGAATGTGGGGTTCAGGAGCATTACAAGAAGGACTTTCCAAAACTAAAGAATAACAACCGTGGAAACCAAGCTGGGAACGGTGGAGCAACAGCAAGGGTTTATGCAGTGGGAAATGCAGGGAAAAACCCAGATGCCAATGTAGTTACGGGTACGTTCCTCCTAAACAACCGCTATGATTCTTTCTTGTTTGATAATGGTGCTGATAGGAGTTTTGTGTCTACTGCATTTAGTTCCCTAATTGATATCGTTCCAACTGTATTAGATCATGATTATGATGTCGAACTAGCCGACGGGCAAATAATTAGAGTTAATACTATCATACGGGGTTGCACTTTAAACTTCTTAAATCATCCATTCAACATCGACTTAATGCCCGTAGAAATTGGTAGTTTTGACGTCATAATTTGTATGGATTGGTTAGCAAAGTATCATGTCGTAATCGTCTGTGATGAGAAGATTGTTCGTATCCCCGTTGGGAATGAAATCTTAATTATTCGTGGTGACGGAAGCAACAACGGACACGAGTCTCGATTAAACATCATCTCGTGCACCAAGACTCAAAAGTACTTGCTAAAAGGATGCGATGTCTTTTTGGCACATTTTACCACAAAGAAGGCTGGAGACAAGTCGGAGGAGAAGCGACTTGAAGACGTACCAATTGTTCGAGACTTTCCTGAAGTATTTCCCGAGGACTTGCCGGGTATTTCACCAACCCGACAAGTGAAATTTCAAATTGATTTGATACCCGGTGTTGCACATGTAGCACGGGTGCCTTATCGATTAGCTCCGTCCGAGATGAAAGAATTGTCGGATCAACTGCAAGAACTTTCCAACAAAGGCTTTATAAGACCCAGTTCCTCACCTTGGGGAGCTCCGGTCTTGTTTGTCAAGAAGAATGATGGATCATTCCGGATGTGCATTGATTACCGGGAATTAAATAAGCTAACGGTGAAGAACCATTATCCGCTTCCAAGAATTGACGATTTATTCGATCAACTTCAAGGGTCGTGTGTCTATTCGAAGATCGACCTGAGATCGGGTTATCATCGACTGAGAGTTCGTGAAGAAGACATCCCAAAGACCGCATTCAAAACTCGTTACGGCCATTATGAATTTCAAGTTATGCCGTTCGGTTTGACTAAGGCATCGACTGTATTTATGGATCTCATGAATCGGGTGTGCAAGCCATATCTGGATAAATTTGTCATTGTCTTTATTGACGATATTCTGATCTACTCAAAGAACAAGCAAGAGCATGAAGAGCATCTTAAGTTAATCTTAGAATTGCTTAAGAAGGAGGAGTTGTATGCTAAATTTTCCAAGTGTGAATTTTGGATTCCCAAAGTGCAGTTCCTCAGTCACGTGATTGACAGTAAGGGCATTCACGTGGATCCTGCCAAGATCGAGTCAATTAAAGATTAGGCATCTCCTAAGACTGCAACGGAGATCCGTCAATTTTTAGGTCTTGCCGGTTATTATCGAAGATTCATTGAAGGATTTTCCAAGATCGCCAAATCAATGACCAAGCTAACCCAGAAGAAGGTCAAGTTTGATTGGGGTGACAAACAAGAAGCAACTTTCCAGTTGTTGAAGGAGAAACTGTGTAGCGCACCTATCTTGGCTTTACCTGAAGGAGCTGAGAACTTTATTGTTTATTCCGATGCTTCGCATAAAAGAATAGGTGATGTCTTAATGCAAAATGAGAAGGTGATTACTTATGCATCACAACAACTGAAAATTCATGAGAAGAATTATACAACTCACGACTTGGAGTTAGGAGCAGTAGTGTTCGCTCTAAAGATTTAGAGGCACTATCTATATGGAACAAAGTGTACCATGTTTACTGATCATAAAAGTTTACAACACATCCTTGATCAAAAGGAATTGAATATTAAACAACGTCGTTGGCTGGAATTGCTCAGTTATTACGATTGCGAAATTCGTTATCACCCGAGGAAAGTAAATGTAGTGGATGACGCTTTAAGCAGAAAAGAACGAATTAAGCCATTACGGGTTCGAGCCTTAGTTATGACTATTGGTTTGGATCTTCTCAAGCAAATTTTAGAAGCTCAGACTGAGGCAAGAAAACCATAAAACCTCGAGGCTGAAGATGTGGGAGGTATGTTGGTTGAGACTTCAAGGGAATCAGAAAACCCCAGGAAAGAAAAGTTGGAACCGCGTGCTGACGGAACACTATGTTTGAATAACAGAAGTTGGTTGCCATGCTATGGTGATCTAAGGACTTTGATTATGCATGAGTCCCACAAGTAAAAATATTTTGTTCACTCGGGTTTCGACAAGATGTACCAATACATGAAGAAATTATACTGGTGGCCCAACATGAAATCCAATATTGACACCTATGTCAAAAAGTGTTTGGCGTGCTTAAAGGTCAAAGCTGAACACCAAAAACCATATAGTTTGTTGGTGCAACCTGAGATACCTCAGTGGAAGTGAGATAATATCACCATGGATTTTATCACCAAGCTCCCAAGGACGTCAAGTGGTTATGATACCATTTGGGTAATGGTAGACCGACTTACCAAGTCTGCACACTTTTTATCGATGAGGGAAAATGACCCTATGGATAAATTAACAAGACTGTACATGAAAGAAGTAGTCACGAGACATGGAATACCAGTCTCAGTCATTTGTGATCATGACGGTAGATTTACGTCAAATTTCTGGAGTTCGTACCAGAAGGCTTTGGGTACTCTTTTGGATATAAGTACTGCTTACCATCCGCAGACTGATGGGCAAAGCTAAAGAACCATCCAAACTCTTGAAGATATGTTACGCGCCTGCTTAATAGGTTTTGGAAATGGTTGGGATAGACACTTACCGCTGATTGAGTTTTCATACAATAATAGTTATCATACAAGCATCAAAGCCGCACCATTTGAGGCATTTTATGGCCGAAAATGTTGTTCACCAGTTTGCTGGGCTGAGGTCGGAGATGTTCAGCTCACCGGTCCAGAAATCATTCACGAAAACACCGAGAAAATCATTCAAATCAAAAGTAGAATTCAAGATGCTCATGATCGACAAAAGAGTTACGCTGATGTAAGGCATAAGCCTTTGAAATTTCAAGTTGGAGATAGGGTTATGTTAAAACTTTCGCCTTGGAAAGGGGTTACCCGTTTTGGCAAACGGGGGAAGTTGAACCCGAGGTATATTGGCCCTTTCAAGGTGTTAGCAAAACTGGGAACCGTTTCTTACATACTCGAACTTCCTCAACAATTAAGCAGTGTTCATAGCACGTTTCACGTATCCAATTTAAGGAAGTGTTTATCCGACGAGCCGTTGGCAATTCCGTTGGATGAAATACATATTGATGATAAACTTCACTTCGTTGAATACCAGTGAAGATCATGGATCGTGAAGTAAAACGTTAAAGCAAAGCCGTATCCCAATTATCAAAGTTCGATGGAACTCTAGGAGAGGTCCTGAGTTCACATGGGAACGTGAAGATCAATTTAAGAAGAAGTATCTGCACCTCTTCACCAATCACGCATCTTCATCCAATGCCACGTCTTAAGGCTTAGAGGACAAAGCTCTTTCAACAGAGGAAGACAGTAACAATCTATTATTTCAGGTCATTTTACGACTTCAATCTTGCCATTATTTATTTTTAGGGTTTTACGCGTTTACTTTTAATTTTTATCGTTTAGTTAAATCGCGTAAACTAAAAATCAACAATCAACGTAAATGGACACCAAACAAATAAAAGTTTACGTCAAGCAAGCGTTATATTATTTTTACGAAAATAATAGTTAACTTTTTATATTTTATTTTTATACGTTACGTAAAATGATTACGTTTCGCATTTTGGAACCTTTTTGCATACAAGTATACCATTCTACCTATCTATACTTAATCAAATACCCACAATTATACTCAATACCCAAAATTTTATTATTTTCCTACCTACAAACATATATGGCCGGATATACAAGGATAAAACACCAAAATAATATCATAAAACTTCTTCTAGAATTGTACATGTGCTAAATACTTTCACAAGCAAAGTCCTAATAACTTCCTTACACAATATCAACTTCCTTACACAACACCATACAAATTTCTTACAAAACCACTTTCCCCCCTCCATAGGCTCTTACACACTAGTCATTCCAAGTAGAATACCATGGTTTTGTTAATGGTTTTGGCTAGATATTTCAAGTATAAAAGGGTTTCTATTCCTGATACTTCACACACTTCTCATTTCAACTAGAAAATCACAAAATTCTCTCCCTTTCTTGCTCATAGCTCACGGCTCAAAATCACCTCCCAAATAAATTCATAGTTTTGATTTTACAAAGATTACAAGCATACAAGTGTGGTTAGGGTTATTATCTAAGGTGTATCAAGTGATTTTACAAGTAAAATCAAGGATTTTCCAAGAATAGAAATTAGGGTTTTCAAGGAAGAAAGCTAGGGTTTGTTTTGGAAGCAAGGGTTCATACACATTAAGTTAAGGGTTTATAGGATTAGTGTGTTCATCACATCCATCATTCACTCAAGGTTGTCATAAAAAACCTACACTACATATGTGTTATATTGTTAAATCGCCACTAGTTATTTATTTTATAAAGTTATAAAATAAAATCAAGTTATACACAAACAAGTAAATATATGT
>BQNB010152048.1:4419-15823 GCA_026074375.1 Tanacetum coccineum | reverse complement strand
GTTTTGGGACGATTGGGATTCATGGTAGTATTTATTTTGTGGAAGAATGGGGAAGAAAAGTTAAGTCAATACCCCTATATGTTTGTTAGATGATCTCCATGTTATTTTGATCTACCTCAAATTGGGTCATTAGTTAGATTGTAAATATCGAGCATGTAAAAGCTCAAGTGTAGGGGTACATGTTATAAACCCCATGTTGTGATGTATTATTTTATCAAAAAAAAAAGAGAAAAATAGAAAAGAAATAGAAAGAGATTGAAGTAGAGTTGTGTAGAGTTTGTATATCTTTGTCCGAGTCTTGGCTTAGCAACCAAACCAGCGTGTATTCGTGTTTATAATTAGCTAACATTTCCACTCTAAATTCACCCAAAGCCACCCAAATGTATCCCATCCATTTCTGTTTCCATTATATGTTATCTTACACCTAAACCCCACAACCCTTAAAAAAGACCTCTTAGATAATAGAAAAGAAATAGAAAGAGATTGAAGTAGAGTTGTGTAGAGTTTGTATATCTTTGTCCGAGTCTTGGCTTAGCAACCAAACCAGCGTGTATTCGTGTTTATAATTAGCTAACCTTTCCACTCTAAATTCACCCAAAGCCACCGAGAATCCCAAACACTTATGTGAGGTGCTAGTGTATACTTTCTGTGCTTTTAATTACAAGGTCTAGAAGGTTGTGTTATAAAATACTTTGAAGAGTAGGTTAAATGACCCTTATATTGCTATTGTCTAGGTAGAAAAGCCCATTTTCTTGAGGACAAGCAAATCCCAAGTGTAGGGGTATTTGATGAGGTGTCATTTTATACACTATTTCAGGGTCATTTAACCCCTTAAATCATGCAAATATGCCCAGATTATGTGCTTAATCATTTGTTTTTAGGTTTTTAGCACTTGGATGGCATTTGGAGGAAATACACGTGACTTGGGCTCATTTGGAGAAGAAACGGACGAGATTACGGACTTGCACCAAGATTCACCAAGAAGTATTATTCTCAGAGCGTGGAGACGGCGTCGCAAGCATAAAGCGACGCCGTCGTGATCTATCTGGTGACGGTGTCTGGATATTGGCGACGGCGTCACAACGTAGCCGACTTAAAGTGAATCTAGAACCATCTACGTGGCGACGGCGTCAGAAGCATCAAGCGACGCCGTCGCGTCGATATGCCTATATATACAAAATCGTTTTTAGGGTTTTAGAGTGTAACTTTTGGGATAACTTTGTATAACTTAGGGAGACGAACCTTAGTCCTTGTAGCCACACATCCATAGGTTGTATTTAAGGCCTTAAAACCCTATTGTACAACCTTGGGATCCTGATTCAATTTCAAGTAAGATTATATATCATTAATCAATCAATATGTCCTAAGTGTTGTATGATTGAATAATCTTCTTGCTTCCATTTAAAACATGTGAGGCTAAAACCTCCTTTGTATTTGCTTATGAATTGCAATGAAATAGGATTGTAGATCCTTTTAACTGTTGCATATCTTATTTATGAATGTGCGTGTTAGGCCTTAGAAAATCAGCTTTTGTCTGTATCGTTGTTGATACATCTAGGGAAACGCGAGTGCATAGAAAGGATACCATAAGGTAACAATCTTTATACTACCTTACCCCTTTTGTGGTTGATCCCTCTTAAGGTATTTCACACGCATTTAATATACTCTTAGGGGGCTTGTAATAGTCTTCATACTACCTTACTTGTGCTTTGCTTTAACGGAATATTAAATAGACGACGGATTCGTGTAATTCGTTCATGATCTAGGAAATACTTACACATTACATCACAAGTGTGGCAAGGTAACAGGATTAGGAGAAAAAAATCTGATAAGTAATGCATGATTAAGTAAATATATTCAATTATCATAAAGTTATCACTAGTAGATTAGTTTATCAATTAGTTTAGTTAATAGATTATCAAACCAACCTCTCAAACCATAAATTTACCTGCTTTCTTGTAAATATAAAAATACAAAAATAATATTCTCTCAACCCCTAGAATTTTGTTAGACCGTGATCAAGCCTTCCCAACCTATTCCCCTAGAGAACGATAACAACCCCGAGTCTTGCCCATACTACTACTACAACAATTAGGTACTCTGCCCAGGGAGTTGTAAAACTTCGTGCTGAAGTCCCTTGCGACACTCACATCATGAACTTCAAAATCAATTTATTCTAGATAGGGATAAAATTAGAGCTTTGGAAAAAGAAAGAGATGATTTACAACTGAATGTTTCAGAACAAAGAAAACAAGTTTTAGAACTACAAACTGCACCAACTTCTTTGAAACGTAAGCTTAATGCAAATGAAGATAAGTATCTCGATGATGTTCTGGATTTAGAAGCTAAACTAAAAAAGGATGAAAAGGTGGTTATAAAAATGAGTAACTATGTGCAAGCATTGTTTATGCTTGGACCAAAACTATTGTCGGTTTATGACCCACAATTAAAACATGGGTTGGGTTATGAAAATCCTTATACGCTTAAGCACGCAATTTTTAAGAATCCTAAGTTGTATGATGCTTCATATCTTCATAGTTCCAAAGTGCATGTGAATGTTTGTGATATTAAGGAAATACTTGAGGATGCAACCAAGAGTCAAATTAAAATGAAAAATAAATTGAAAGATCTAATTGCTATTGAGAAAAAACAAAATTTTCGTCCAATTGATTATAGGAAATTAAATGATCTTTACGAAACTTTTGTTCTACAAGTAGAGCTATCTAAGAACACAAAATATTTACATCTGTTTCTAATTCTTACGAAATACTTCAAGTTGAAAGTACATCGAGTTCACCCTCCTGAACAATGCCAAGTTCCAGTAAACCTGATAAGACATTTTCACAAGTTGCAAAATGAAATTAAAAAGTTATGTTAGGAATTATGTATACAAGACTTAATTCTGGTTGTTATGTAGTTAGTTCTGCCAGTACCCTTGTTAGTACTGGTAGAAGAATTAACATAGTTAGTACTGGTAGTTCATTATAAGTTAGTAGTGGTTATGCAATAGTTAAGTCTGCTTATGCAGAAGTTAGTTAGAGTTAGAGATATGCATGAGATATCTTAGAAAAGGATATGCATGATCTCTATATGAATTTTGTAAAGCCCATTAGGGTTTTCTTAGTGTATAAAAGGAACCCTAGGCATAGTTAGTTAAAATAGATATAACACAGATCTATAGAGATCAATTAGCAATCATAGTTTGTAATCTAGTAAGATTCAAGTTATAATACAAAGGTTTGCTAAAAGATCTTTTGTGTTCTTCTTAGCATTGTTGATTAGTTTCTGCATAATCAATAGTGTTAAATTAGTGTTTCAGTATTGTTGCTTTGGATTTATCTAAAGTAACAAACCCTTTGCAAGCTAAAGATTCGATTCCTATTCATAAGGTAATCCAACAAGTGGTATCAGAGCTTGTGTAGAAACTTTGAATAAGAAGAACTTTATTGTTTGAAACAGATCTACACTCAAACCAGTAAGATGGCAGAACAAGACACTCCTCCACCAACTATCACAGCAATGAAAATCCCTATCATCAAGAAGGGAGAATATGATATTTGAAGCAGAGAATCACAATATATTTGTCACACAGATCACAACTTATGGGATATAATTATCGATGGAGATCTCCAAGAAGAACCTGCACCAACAGGAGATCAATCTGGTCCTTCTGCTCCTCCTGTTCCTAAAACTGCAAAACAACTGGCTGCCAAAAGGAATCAGGAAAGAGTTAAGAGCATCTTGCTTTTAGCAATACCTGATGAATACCTCCTTAAGTTTCATAATGTTCCAGAGGCTAAATCTCTCTGGTCTGCAATCAAATCAAGATTTGGAGATAATGAAGAATCCAAAAAGATGCAGAAGAATGTTTTAAAACATCAGTTTGAAAACTTTACCACTGCATCAAATGAAAGTTCCTAGTTAGGCTTTAGATAGGGTTCCAAAAACCATAGTTTTATTGGAGGTTCATGGTGCTCCAGTATCAAAGGAAGATATCAACCAAAAGTTCCTAAGAAGTCTTCCTCCTTCATGGAGTCAAATTGCCTTAATCATGAGAAATAAGCCAGACATAGATCATGTTGATATTGATGATCTCTACAACAACCTTAGAGTCTATGAAGATGAGATGAAAAGGTCTTCAAGTTCCACATCTAATTCTCAGAACTTGGCTTTTCTTTCCTCTGAGAATACTAGCAGCAACAAATGAGTTAGTACTCTAGTGGAAAATTTTGGTGTTAATACTACTAACCTAGTAGGAATAGTTTCAAACAATCAAAGGTTTCATCTACTTCAGGTGCTGATGAAGTAGTGTGCTCTTTCTTTACACATCAGGCAACCAGTCCTCCACTTGATAATGAGGATTTGTAGCAGATTGATCAAGATGACTTGGAAGAATTGGATATTCGACAACAGGTGGCCATGTTGACTGTTAGGGTGCATAGATTCGTTAAGAAGACATGAAGGAACTTGGATTTCAAAGGAAAACAACTTGTTACCTTTGATAAGTCAAAAGTTGAGTGCTACAATTGTCAAAGGAAAGGGCAAATTCGCTAAAGGAATGCAAAACTGGAAGAAGCCAAGGGAAAAGATCTAATGAGATAATAGGTAGGAGGAATGCAAAAACACATGAAAATCTTCATCACAAGCATAGTGGCTCAAGATGGTTATACGGAGGCTAAGATTGGAGCAATGATTTTGCTAAACCAATTAATTATGATTTAAATGAGCCATCTCCTCTTCAAGCCTCGTCAGTTTCTTCTAACAACTGAGGTACAAAACTATTCTAAACGTTGTCTTGTATCTTTTAAAACTCTTCAAAAGAACTTTGATAGTAAAAGAGAAAAACATAAAAAGCCAGCTAGAAAATTCAGGTTTTGAATTAGCCTTAGAGTTACTAGAATCAGGATACATGACAAAGAAAAGAATGAACCACTTGAGTAAAAAATATGATAACAAAAACTATGAGCTAAAATGTAGAGAATTAAAAATCATATCCAAAACATTGGAATTAGAGAAAGTTGTTTAAGGAAAGAGATAGTTAATTTATTAGAAAGCAAAATGTGAAGAATCATCCAAAAGTCTTAATATTTTACTCAACAGTCAAATGAGTGCCCATGATAAAAATGGTTTAGGATATGGCACACAAAAGGATGAAATGAGTAACAAATCTGAAACTAACAGTAAGATAAGTATGAGTATTTTTTAGGTCAGATCAAGTGATGAAGAGACCACACCAGCAAATGATAAGTTTTCCAAAGCAGATGGGTATCATGTTGTTCCCCTTCCTATAACAGGGAACTTCCTAACCCCAAGAGCTGACATATCATTTGCAGGTTTAGATGAATATGCCATTAGAAAGAAAATCATTGAGTCAAAAACAACTGAGCTATAATGCTAAGAGACACAAGTAACTCTAAAACTTAGTGGACTTGAGGTAATACAAAAGAAGTAAATGTTGAAAAACCTAAGTCTGTCAATGAAAACTAGTTGTAGTCTACATGTCTCACCAAACATTAACAAAGATAAAGTCATCATTGAGGATTGGAAATCCAGATGAAAGGATGATGAGGTCCCTGAAGTAAGTCCCTGTTTAAGACTAATGAAGCTCAAACATCTAAAACTAAATTTGATAAAATTGGCCAAACTTCTAAGAAAGCAAGAGTTGGATTTAAGAAAATAAAAGCTTGCTTTCTCTGTAAGAGCACTGACCATTTGATCAAAGATTGTGATTTTTATGACAAAAAGAGCCCAGAACCTAAGCTGAAAAATGTGGTCAATACTGGTCAAAGGGTGGTCAAACCAGTATGGTATAATGCTAAAAGGGTTAATCATCAAAATTTCTCAAATAAATTGAACTACCCTCAAGCAAGGACTTTTATCCCATCAGGAGTACTAACCAGAGCAGGTTTGGTTAATCCCGTTAGGCCAAATGAGAAAAGAGCAGTACAAACTGTTAGTACTGCTAGGTCTGTCAGTACTGCTAGACCATTTGCCCCAAAAAATAGCACAAACTAGTAGTGCTGTTAGACCAATTTACCCAAGAATGGACAATGTAAGACCAAGAGCCTCATCTTCACAAATCAAGAGGTCTTACTACACAAAACCAGCTTTTAGAACCAAAAACTTAAAACAAGATGTTAAAACTTTTGGGGTTCAAAATATGACTACTAATGGGACAAGAGCAGTAGTTAATACTGGTAAGGGTAAGATGGATACTGACCTTAAAAAGTCAAGGTGGGTTTGGAGGCCTAAGGGAAATTACATGGATCATGTGTCCAAAGAAAAAGGATCTTTCATACTCAAAAATTTTGAGTATGTTGACCCAAAAGGGGTATCCAAGTCTGTGGTGACTTGGGTCCCTAAGAGATACTGATTTCTCTTACTTATTGTGCAGGTCAATCCAGAGATCTGTTTACAGGATCATACAGTGGTGGATAGTGGATGCTCTAGCCATATGACTGGCAACAAAGCTTATCTTTCAGACTATGAAGATTATAATGGAGGCTTTTTGGCTTTTAGAAGTGATCCCAAAGGAGGTAAAATAACAGGTAAAGGTAAAATCAAAACTGCTTATTTAGACTTTGATGATGTCTATTTAGTAGATGAACTTAAGTTTAACCTTTTCTCTATCTCACAAATGTGTGACAAGAAAAATAGAGTCCTCTTTACTGACACTGAATGCCTCATCCTGTCTCCTAGCTTTAAGTTTCTTGATAAAAGTCAAGTTGTACTTAGAGCTCCTAGACAGAATGATGTGTACAGCTTGGATTTGAAGCACATTTTCCTACTGCGTATAACGTGTTTTATATGCAAATGCAACATCAGATGAGTCCAAAATTGTGGCATAGGAGATTAGGATCATGTGAATTTCAAAAATATTAACAACCAGGTTAAGGGAACACCTAGTTTAGAGGCCTACCTCCAAAGTTTTTGTGAATTGACCATGACTTGTGTTGGCATGCAAGAAGGGGTAAGCAAACATAAGGCCTCCCTGTAAGGCAAGTTAAAAGATCGATCCTAAAAGAAGAAAGCCCTTAGAATTAACTTCATATGGATTTGAATGGGAACCTATCACAGTAGAAAGTGTTTTAAAGAAGAAGTATTGTTTGGTTGTGACTGACGATTTTAGGTCAGATTTTTAGTTGGGTATTATATCTTAGCTACTAAGGATGAAACAGCTGAAATCCTTTTGTAAATATATCATAGGCTTAGAAAACCAAGTGACCCCAAAGTTAAAATCATTAGATGTGATTAAGGGTACAGATTTAAGAACCAAACTATGAATTGAATTCTGTGCTAAGAAAGGGAAAAAAGGGAGTTTAGAAATGAGCTAAAACTTTCATAGCAAAATGGTGTGCAGAAAGGAAAAATAGAGACCCTATAATGAGGCCACTAGAACTATGCTAGCAGACTCACGATTTACCGATCCCAATTGGTGAGAGGTATTAAACACTGCTTGCTATGTACAAATAGGGTTTATTAGTGACAAAACCTCCAAAATAAGACACCTTATGAACTATAAATAGTAAACTACCTATATAAGTTTGATGAGAACTTTTGAGTGCCCCTTAAAACCATTTTGAACACCTTAGATCCCTAGGAAAAATTGATGGGAAATCAGATGAAGGCTATTTGCCATGATAACTCTACTACTAGAAGGCTTTTAGACTATATATACAAACAACCAAAAGAGTAGAAGAGAACTTGCATATATTTAATTTCTGAATCTCCACCTAATGTGGTAGGAAGGTGGTCCTGATAGGATGTATGACTTGAATTTCTAAACCACACAATGAACTAAATCCCTATTAGTGTAGAAAAATCATATAACTGAGATGCAGGTAACACAAAAATCTATGTTACCGGTTCATCAGGAAAAGATATAAGAACCTACTCAGTGAGTACACATACTTGCTGTCATTAACATCCTCATAGAGACCAAGGATTCTAGTAGAAGATGTTTATTCAAGATCAAAAGAAAAAATCATCTGAAAATGCTCCTAATGACAAGGGTGAAAAAACTGGATTAAAAGATATTGCAGGGGACAAGCCTTGAAAGATGATCTTAAAGAGGATGGTGGCTCAATGAAATGAGGCTGCTCAAGCGGTGGATTATGTTACAAGCAAGCCTTTGAAAAGAAAAGAGGAAAAGAGCAATCAACAAAAGGGCAATGCACAGGCTACCATATTATACAAACTTAAATACTGTAGGGAACCCCATTTGTTAGTACTGATAGGTCTAACACACCATATGTTAGTGCTGCTAGTACTTCCACAGGTGCAAATGCTGGTGAATCATCATTTGTCTATCTTGGAGGAAAAATACCTATTGATGCATCTACTCTCCCTAATGCTGATTTACCCATTGATCCAAATATGCCTGACTTGGAAGATGCTTCTGATACTCTTCCAAATGATGGAATATTCAATGGAGCTTATGATGATGATGAAGATGTGGGTGCAGTGGCTGATTTCAACAACATGGATAACACCATTGCTGTCAGTCCTATTCCCACACTCAGAATTCATAAGGATCATCCAAAAGGACAAATTCTAGGAGATCCTACATCAGCAGTTCAAACAAGAGGGAAGATTCAAAAGGCTTCTTCAGCACAACAAGCCTTGGTAAGTTACATTCACAAACAGAACAGAACAAATCACAAGGATCATCAGAACTGTTTGTTTGCATGTTTTCTCTCTCAAGAAGAACCCAAGACTATATCACAAGCCTTACAAGATGAAAGCTGGGTTGAAGCAATGCAAGAGGAATTGCTTCAGTTCAAACTACAGAAGGTTTGGGTACTTGTTGATTTGCCATATGGGAAAAAGGTAATTGGCACAAAGTGGGTCTTCAGGAATAAGAGGGATGAGAGAAGTATTGTTGTGAAAAACAAAGCACGGCTTGTAGCACAAGGGTTTAGACAGGAGGAAGGTATAGATTATGATGAGGTTTTTGCACCTGTTGCCAGAATTGAGGCAATTAGGTTATTTTTAGCCTTTGCATCATACATGGGATTTACTGTCTACCAAATGGATGTTAAAAGTGCATTTCTCTATGGCACTATTGAAGAGGAGGTGTATGTCCATCAACCTCCAGGCTTTGTTGATCCTGCTCATCCAAACAAAGTCTATAAGGTGATCAAAGCTCTTTATGGTCTACATCAAGCTCCTAGAGCTTGGTATGAGACACTTTCTTCTTTTCTGATGGAAAATGGTTTCAGGAGAGGTACCATAGACAAAACATTGTTTATCAAGAAGAAAAAGAGTGACATTATGTTAGTCCAAGTGTATGTGGATGACATTATTTTTGGTTCTACAAAGAAGTCTATGTGTACAGAGTTTGAAGACTGTATGCACAAAAGATTCCAAATGAGCTCCATGGGTGAACTCACTTTCTTTTTAGGACTTCAAGTGAAGCAACAACCTGATGGAATCTTTATTAGTCAGGATAAGTATGTAGCTAACATCCTTAAGAAGTTTGATTTTTGGTCTATCAGAACATCTACTACTCCTATTGAGTCTAATAAGCCATTGGTCAAGGATGAAGATGGTGAAGATGTAGATGTACATGTCTACAGATCTATGATTGGTTCCCTGATGTATTTGACTGCATCCAGGCCAGACATCATGTTTGCTATGTGTGCCTGTGCTAGATTTCAAGTCACTCCAAAAGCCTCACACTTAAATGCAGTAAAAAGGATTTTTAGGTACCTCAAACATCAAACCAAATTAGGTTTATGGTATCCTATGGATTCACCTTTTGAACTAGAAGCTTTCTCAGACAGTAACTATGGAGGTCCCAGCCTTGACAGAAAATCAACAACAGATGGCTGTCAATTTCTTGGTAGAAGATTGATATCTTGGCAATGCAAGAAATAGACTATTGTGGCAAATTCTACTATTGAGGCAGAATATGTTGCAGCTGCTCACTGTTGTGGGCAAGATACAAAATCAGATGATAGATTATGGTTTTAATTTCATGAACACCAAAATCCATATCGATAATGAAAGCACTATAAGTGTTATTAAGAATCCTGTTGCTCATTTTAGGACAAAGCATATCGAGATTCGATTTCATTTTATCAGAGATTGCTATGAGAAAAGACTAATAGAAGTTATTAAGATTCACATAGATTCTAATGTTGCAGACCTTCTCACCAAAGGATTTGATGTCATAAGATTTAACTTTTTGGTGGTTAGCATTGGGATGTTAAATCTGTAGCTATATTTGAGGGGAGGTTATATGTACACTAGAGGGTAAATATGATGAATACTTGGTTAATACTGCTGAGCTTACTTGATACTGTGAGTTACAACCTTGTACTGCTAGTATAAAAATTAATACTGCTAGGTTCAGTTAGTACTGCTGTATACATATCGATTGGTGTGACTGTTAGACGTTTTCTCTAAAGGGAGGACTATGATGGTAGCATGTTCCTTCAATGTTGGTTGTAAACAACACAACAAATGGTCATCAGTTCACCATATCTAACAGACTTCAAGAACTGGCTAGTCCAAAGCAAACGGCCTTGGTAAAGACTTCCTAAATCCGTTTATGGCTGGTAGTTTGCCAAAAACTATAAAACAGTTTAATGACCCACCTCTCTCAAGAGGTTACACACTTGGAAGTGGGAAGGATAGTTTGGAACTTAAGGAATTGATGGCAAACTGTACCCAAATTGTCTTTTTTGTGAGGAAAAGGAATAGAGAGATTTTGTGAGTTCAAAAACAGAAAGAGAGATATATGTGAAAAACAGAAATGAGTGTTTGGTGAGAAAAAGAATTGAGAGATATTTTGTGAGTTTAAAAACAGAAAGAGAGTATATGAGAGTCTACATTGGTGCTGAATATCTTTGATGGATCAAGTTTGGAGTTAATACTGCTTGGTACCACACTTAGTACTGTCAGTGTTAAATTAATACTGCCAGGCAAGTATTACTACTGCTGGATGAAGTTAGTACTGTTAGACTTAAAATTAGTACTGCTAGACTAAACTTAGTACTGCTAACTGGCCGTTAGTACTGTTTGACTCCTAACAGATTTTCCTCAATCAAAGAGCCGTTGAGATATTTCTACTACATCTATAGCTTATAGGGTTTGACTAAATGGAGACTTCTTGATTTATCTATTGCTTAAACGATTTCTTTAAGATAAGTACAACACTTTTACAGTCGGTGAAAACATACTCTTTTCAACCACACTCATAATTCAATTCACTCTACCAGAACCTTACACTTTATCATACGAACTCATCCTACCTCATTCATCATCTTTTCATTCATCAAATGGCATAGTTAGAATTTTGCGGCAAGCATAATATGGTCGCATATTTGGTTAAATCTGAAAGTAGTGAGGGTTTTGATGAAATCATAGATTTTCTTACTTCAAGCCATATCTACTATGC
>BQNB010152047.1:0-15823 GCA_026074375.1 Tanacetum coccineum | reverse complement strand
CCTTCTTTAAGTTACTGCTGCTAAGGTTTGTGTTACTGCTGCTAAGCAAAAGTTAGTGTTGTTCATTAACTTTAATGAAAAATATGCAAAGTAGTTAGTGCTGCTAGTATAAAGTTAGTACTGCTAGTTCACAATTACTACTGCTAGTATATATTAGTACTGCTAGTATATAGTTAGTATTGCTGGTGAAGATTGAAGAAAATATTCTAAGTAGTTACTACTGCTTGTACACAGTTAATGCTGCTGGTATATAATTTACTACTGCTAGTGTTAAAAGTTAATGTTGCTAGTACAAAAGTTACAACTGCTTAAAGATTAACACTGCTGAAAGAGTTTCTACTGTCATAGAAAGGATAAAGACAGAAGAAAGGATAAAGATTGATTGGAGATCAAGATTACTTACGTGATAATTATGAGTTATTTATAGAATAGATCATAGAGAATATTCTAAGTTTTAGGAATATATTGTAAATCAACTAGGACTCCTTGGTGTATAAAAGGAGGTCTTAGGGCATAGAGGTTGACACACAAAAATCTTAATCATTTATACAAGTACCAAAAACGAGTCATTCATAGAATTGTCATAGCTTTAAGGTTTTGTAACCCTAATACTAGGAGAGTATTCGTATTATTTGTAATAATAATATTGGAGCTTTTATTGTTGAATTATATTGTTTTGTGTTACTGTTTTATTGAAGAATTCTTCTTATATTAAAGATTAGTTTCCGCATAATCTTTAGTATTATCAAACAAAGTTTCTTAATTAAGTTGTGTTAGATTTATCTAGCATAACTAAACCTTAAACAAGCTTAAGGAATTTGATCATTAGAAGTTAATTAGGATCAACAAGTGGTATCAGAGCTTGTTGAGAAGCTTTGAATAAGAAGAACCTTTTTGAATACACAAGATCTCTTTGTTAGAAGATATGGATTCAGAATCTGCACATATAGTGGTTGCATTTAAAGTTCACATGCTCAAACCTGGTGAGTTTGAGATATGGAGAATGAGAATAGAACAGTACATCTAGATGATTGACTATGCTCTATGGGAGGTCATAAAGAATGGTAACTCAACCCCAAAAACAAAACTTGTTGAAGGTGTTGAGACTATCTTGCCCCCTACAACTGTTGAAGAAAAGGCCTAGAAAAGGTTAGAGATGAAAGCCAGATGCACTTTGATGATGGGCATTCCTAATGAACATCAGTTAAAGTTTAACCCAATCAAAGATGCGAAGTCGCTGCTGGAAGCTGTTGAAAAAAGATTTGGGGGTAATGCTGCTACAAAGAAAACCCATAGAAATCTCTTAAAGCAACAGTATGAAAACTTCTATGCTCCTAGCTCAGAGACCCTTGATCAAACTTTTGATAGGCTTCAAAAGCTTGTAAGTCAGCTGGAGATTTTGACATAAATCAAAAGTTGTTAAGGAGCTTGTCACCTGAATGGAACACACATGTTGTTGTGTAGAGAAATAAAGCTGAGATACAAACAATAAGCATGGATGATCTCTATAACAACCTAAAAGTGTATGAACTAAAAGTCAAAGGGATATCTAGCTCATATTCAAGTACACAGAACATGGCTTTTGTGTCCTCATCAAATAACAACTCTGGCACTAGTAATGAAGTAGTTAATATTGCTCAAACAATTAATACTGCTTATGGAGTTTCTACTGCAAACACTCAAGTTAATACTGCTAATTCTTCAAATGTTGATAACTTGAGTGATGCTGTTATCTATGCATTCTTGGCTAGTCAACTAAATAGTCCTCAACTTGTTACTAAGGACTTACAATAAATTTATCTAAAGGAAATTGAAGAGATAGATTTGAGATGGAAAATGGCCATGTTAACTATGAGGGCTATAAGATTCTTGAATAATACTGGAAGGAGACTTACAGTCAATAGCAATGAGAATATTGGCTTTGACAAGTCTAACGTGGAGTGCTACAACTGCCATAAGAAGGAACATTTTGCTAGGGAATGCAGAGCTCCAAGGAATCAAGACTACAAGAACAAGGAAAACACAAGAAGGAATGTGCCTATAGAAACATCCACTTCTACAGCTTTGGTATCATGTGATGGTCTTGGTGAGTATGACTGGAGTGATCAGGCAGAGGAAGGACCAACAAATTATGCACTCATGGCCTACTCATCTTCAAGTTTAGATTCTAAGGTATCTAATGATTCTACTTACTCAAAATCTTGTCTTGAAACTGTTGAAGTGCTTAAATCTTAAAATGAACAACTATTGAAAAGGTTTGAGAAATCTGAGTTAATGGTTGTAGCTTATAAGACAGGTTTACAGTCTATAGAAGACAGACTTTAATTTTATAAAAAGAATGAGTGTGTTTATGTAAAAAAGATTAATGGCTTAAAATGGAATATTCAAGTAGGAGAGATAACTATTGGGGAGCTTAGGAAGAAGTTAGAAATAGTCCAAAAAGAAAAAGATAGCATTTAGTTTAATGTAGAGAAATTTGAAATGCATCTAAAAGCTTAAACAAGATCATAGAGAGTCAGATTGTAGACAATTGCAAGAAAGGTTTAGGCTATAATGCAGTTCCACCTCCCCTAACAGGAAATTTCATGCCTCCAAAACCTGACTTGTCATTTACTGGCTTAGAAGAGTTTACAAGTAAGTCTATTGTTATTAAGCATGTAGTTGAGAACAGTGAAGCTAATGCTAGTGAAGCAATGCCTAAAGCAGTTAGGAAGAATAATGGTGGTCCAATTATTGAGGATTGGGTGTCAGATAGTGAGGAAAAAAATGTGTCTTAAACTAAGATTGAAAAGAAAACAGCTAAGCCTAGTTTTGTTAAGATAGACTTTGTCAAAGCTAAACAATCAAACAAAACTGATAGGAAAACTACTAAACAAGTTGAGCACAATAGGCAAAACACTCACATTCCTAGAGGCAATCAAAGAAACTGGAATAATATGACGTCTCAGAGACTAGGAAGTAATTTTGAGATGTTTAACAAGGCCTGTTATGTGTGTGGAAGTTTTGATCATTTTTAGGTCAATTATAATTATCAAAGGGTGGTAAAACATATTTGGAACAATACTAAAAGGGTAAATCATCAGAATTTTGGCCAAAAGACTCACCCATGCCCTAAAAAGAACATGGTTCCAAGAGCAGTTCTAATGAAGTCTGGCCTAGTATCACTTAACACTACTAGACAAGTTAATATTGCTCACTCAAAAACAACAGTGAATGTTGCTAGACCAATGTCATATCTTTTTAAAAAGGCCCATTCAACTGTTAAGAGGCCCATTCACAAGAATACAGCATTTAAAAACAATAATTTTAATCAAAGGGTTAATACTATTAAGGATAAAAATGTTAATGCTGCTAGGCCAAAAGCAGTAGTTAATGCTGCTAGGCCAAAAGCAGTAGTTAATGTTGTTCAGGGAAATAATGTTAATGCTATTAAGACCTCAGCTTGTTTGGTTTGGAAACCAAAGACTAAAGTTTTAGACCATGTTTCTAAACATAACAGTGCATCAACCATACTAAAAATGTTTGATTATATTTATGCACAAGGCAGATCCAAGTTAGTGATTGCTTGACTCCCCAAAAGAAACTGATTTTCTTATCTGATGTGCAGGGCAATCCATACATGGATTTACAGGATAAAGGAGTGATTGATAGTGGATGCTCAAGGCACATGATAGGGGACATGTCCTATCTTACAGAATATGAAGAGATAGATGGAGGATATGTTGCTTTTGGAGGGAATCCTAAAGGAGGGAAAATAACAGGAAAAGCAAGTGATAATGCAGGTCAAGCTAGAAAGGAGACAGAACCTGTGAATGATTACATTTTGCTACAATTATGGACTGCTGATCCACCTTTTTCCCAAGGACCAAAGAGTTCTCAAGATGATAGACCCAAATCTTTAAGTGATGATGGAAAGAAGGTTGATGAAAATCCAAGAAAAGAATGTGAATGTAATGATCAAGAGAAGGAAGATAATGTTAACAGCACTAAAAATGTTAATGCTACTAGCACAAATGAAGTTAATGTTGTTGGTGGAAAAACAAACATTGAACTTCCAGATGATCCAAATATGCCTGCTTTGGAAGATTGTAGCATATTTAACCTCTCAAGAGATGATGAAGATGTTGGTGCAGAGGCTGACATGAACAATTTGGATACAACAATCCAAGTCAGTCCTATTCCAACTACAAGAATTCATAAATATCATCCTCTTGATCAAGTGATTGGAGATTTGCAATCAGCCACACAAACAAGAAGGATGTCAAAGAATTTGGAGGAACGTGGGTTTGTTAGTACTCTTCAACAAAGAACAAACCATAAAGGCTTTTAAAACTGCTTGTTTGCTTGCTTTTTATCACAAGAAGAACCCAAAAAGGTAATTTATGCATTAAAGGATCCAAGCTGGATAGAGGCTATGCAGGAAGAGCTTCTACAATTCAAGCTACAAGAAGTTTGGACTTTAGTGGATTTACCAAATGGAAAAAGGGCTATAGACACTAAATGGGTTTTCAGGAATAAAAAGGATGAAAGAGGAATTGTGATAAGAAATAAAGCAAGATTGGTTGCTCAAGGAAACATACAAGAAGAAGAGATTGACTATGATAAAGTCTTTGTGCCTGTTGCAAGAATTAAAGCAATTAAGCTATTTTTAGCTTATGCTTCATTTAAAGATTTTGTGGTGTATGAAATGGATGTAAAAAGTGCTTTTCTCTATGGGAAGATTAAAGAAGAGGTGTATGTATGTCAACCACCAGGATTTGAAGATCTAGACTTTCCTGATAGAGTATACAAGGTTGAAAAAGCACCGTATAGACTACATCAAGCTCCTAGAGCCTGGTATGAAACCTTGTCAACAAATCTGATGGATACTGAGTTTCAAAGAGGGAAAATAAACAAGACCTTATTCATCAAAAGTCACAAAGGTGATATTTTGCTAGTTCAAGTGTATGTGGATGATATCATCTTTGGTTCAACAAAGAAGGAGCTGTGCACTGCATTTGAGAAGTTGATGCATGAGAAATTTCAGATGAGTTCTATGGGAGAACTTACATTTTTTTTGGGATTACAAGTGCAACAGAAGAAGGATGGCATATTTGTTAGTCAAGATAAATATGTTGGTGAAATTTTAAAGAAATTTGGGTTTACAGAAGTCAAGACTGCAAGCACACCAATGGAAACTCAAAAGCCTCTGCTCAAGGATGAAGATGGAGAAGAAGTATATGGTCATATGTATAGGTCAATAATTGGTTCATTGATGTATCTTACATCTTCAAGACCCGATATTATGTTTGCAGTGTGTGCTTGTGCTAGATACCAAGTTAATCTAAAGGTCTTACATCTTCATGCTATGAAAAGGATTTTTAGGTACTTAAAAGGATAAACCAAAATTAGGCCTTTGGTATCCAAAAGATTCTCCTTTTGATTTGGTAGCATACATTGATAGTGATTATGCTGGAGCAAGCTTGGATATGAAGTATACAACAAGAGGTTTTTAATTCCTTGGATGTAGATTAATCTTATGGCGGTGCAAGAAACAAACAGTGGTTACAAATTCCACAACAGAAGCTGAGTATGTGGCTGCTTCAAGTTGCCATGGATAAGTGCTTTTGATTCAGAATCAACTACTTGATTATGGGTACAATTCTATGCATACCAACATCTTTATTGACAATAACAGTACTATTTGCATAATTAAAAATCCTATTTTTCATTCAAAAACAAAGCATATAGAGATCAGACATCATTTTATTAGGGATTGCAATGAAAAAAAGTTGATTCAAATGGTTAAAATCTATACTGACAAGAATGTTGCAGATTTACTTACAAAAGCTTTTGATGTAAGTAGTTTTCAATATTTGATTGCTAGTATTGGAATGCTAAATCCTTAAAATCTTTTATCTCTTTATGTTTTTGTAGACTTTTGTATGAATTAGTACTGTTATTCATGTCATTAAAAGTTTCTGTTGTTAAGTATAATTGGTGCTGCTAGTTATACTTAATACTGCTGAGTTAATACTGTTAGTTATACTTAATACTGTTAGGTATAATTAATACTATAATTATTGTGAAAATTGCTATGGATTGTATTTTCTTGGTTTTTGGACTAACATTTTGCACAAAAAGCAAATAAAAGTGTTAGATTGGTGATGGAAAAGCTGGTTATTAATGAAAATAAACAGAGAGTTTTGGTGAGAAAAAGAATTGAGACAATTGGTGAGAATAAAAACAAAAAGAGAGATGTGTTAATAAAAACAGACAGAGTGATTTGGTGAGTAAAAGAATTAAGAGAAATAGTAAGTTGAAAAACAGAAAGAGAGTTGAATATATTAAAAACATACAGAGTGTTTGGAATGGAATTGGAGTTAATGCTGGTAAAAGTTAATACTGTTAGGCATAAACTTACAACTGCTGTTGAAAGTTAATGCTGCTAAGCATAAACTTACAACTGCTGGTGAAAGTTAATGCTTTTAGGCATAACTTGCTACTGCTGGTGAACTTTAATGTTGTTGAGGGTATTTTCATAAATACTTCGATTAAGGGTTTCAGTCATTCAGTTAATCGATTTCATTCAATCATATACTCTCTAATCATAAACCCTAACTCAATTTCATCATTCATTATTAAAACCCAACATAATGATGACTCTAAAGTTTGCTGATACTCACAGCATGGTTGTGTTTTGGTCTAAACCCGCTGAATGTGAAGGATTTGAGCAGATAGTGGATTTTTTGAATGTTAACCCTATAAGATATGCACTAACAATCAATCCCACTATATCTACTTCGTGTATTGAACAATTCTGGGCTACTGTCAAGGCGAAAACTGTTAATGGGGAAGTACAGTTATAAGCCCTATTGGATGGAAAGAAGATCACCATTACTGAGTCGATTGTAAGAAGAGATCTTTAACTGGAAGATGTTGAAGGTGTTGATTGTCTACCCTATGCTACCATATTTGAATAGCTTACACTGATGGGGTATGAGAAAATTTCATAGAAGCTTACTTTTTATAATGCATTATTTTCCCCACAATGTAAATTCCTTATTCATACTGTTTTATAATGTGTATGTGCTAAGACTACTGCATGGAATGAGTTTAGTAGCACTATGGCATCTGTAATTATCTGTTTAGCTATAAACTAGAAGTTTAACTTTTCAAAGTACATATTTGAAAGTATGGTGAAGAACTTGGAGAATGTGTCTGGTAAATTTTTGATGTATCCAAGGTTTGTACAAGTGTTTTTTGGATAAGCAATTGAAAGGGATGGCAACTCATGATAGCATTTATGTTACACCCTCTCACACTAAGAAGATATTTAGGAATATGAGAAGGGTTGGAAAAGGCTTTTCTGGAAGAGAAACACCTTTATTCCAAACAATAGTGGTACAAGATCAAGCAGAAATGGGTGAAGGTTCAGCAAATCCTACAGATCTCCATCACACACTCATAATTATTGAACCATCAATATCTCAACCTCAAAAGAAACAAAAAGCTAGAAAGCCAAAGAGAAAGGACACTGAGATACCTCTGTCTAGTGGTCCTATAGACAATGTAGCAGATAAGGCTGTCAATGAGGAGATGGATGACAGTTTGGAAAGGGCTGCCACTATTGCTACTAGCTTAGATGCAGAGCAAGATAGGGGTAACATCAATAAGACCCAATCCAAGGCAACACTTAATGAACCAAGTTCCCCAGGAACTAGTTTAGGTAGTGGTCCCAGGCGCCAAGAAACCATGGGGGTTACTATTGCTCAGACTAGTTTTGAGAATATATCTAAACATTCCAATGATCCACTTCTCGTAAGAGGTAACACACTTCAAAGTAGAGAGGATATTCTGAAACTTAAGGAATTGATGGCATTATGTACAACCTTACAATCAAGAGTTCTTGCTTTGGAGACAACAAAGACCTCACAAGCTAAAGAGATTGTTAGTTTAAAAAGGAGAGTCAAGAAGCTAGAGAAGAGGAATAATTCAAGAACTCATGGACTTAAAAGATTATATAGAGTTAGTTTATCAAGAAGGGTAGAATCCTCTGAAGATGAAGGTTTGGGTGAAGAGGATGCATCTAAACAGGGGAGGATAGCTGATATTGATGCTAATAAAGACATTTACTTGGTCAATGTTCAAACTAATGAAGATATGTTTGGTGTTAATGACTTAGAAGGTGATGAGGTGATTGTTGAAAGTGTAGATGTTGTTAAAATTGCTGAGGAAACAAGAAGTGTGGTTGAAGAAGTTACTGCTGTTACAATTCCAGTTAGTGCTGCTATAACTACAACTACAACAACTGCAATAACTGATGTTGAAATGACTTTGGCTCAAGCACTGGCAGAGTTGAAGAGTGCAAAACCAAAGGCTGATAAGGTTGTGATACAAGAACCAGAGCAGGGTACAACAACACTAACACTTACAACAATAACTGCTGCTACAACAATTACAGCTGTTAGCATAAGACCTAGAGCTAAAGGGCTTGTTATTCATGAATAGGAGCAAGTACCTACACCAACAGTTTCTTTACAACAACTATCACAACCCGATCCAAGGCAACACTTAATGAACCAAGTTCCCCAGGAACTAGTTCAGGTAGTGTTCCTTGTGTGCAAGAACCATGGGGGGATACTATTGCTCAAACTAGGTTGAGAATGCATCTAAACATTCCATGATCCATACTCACATAAGTATAACTTCAAAGTGGTGAGGATAGACTAAAACTAAAATCGTAATTAATGGAATTATGTACCAATTTAGAAACAAGAGTTCTTGATTTGGAGACTATAAAGACCACTCAAGCTAATGAGATTGCAAGTTTGAAAGGAGAGTCAAGAAGCTAGAGTTGAGAAATAAGTCAAGAACTCATAGACTTAAAAGATTATACGAGTTGGTTCATAAGAAGGGTTGAGTCCTAAAATATGAGGTGTTGGGTGAAGAGAATGCATCACAAAACAGGGGAGGATAGCTGATATTTATGCTAATGAAGACATTTACTTGGTCAATGTTTAGACCGGTGAAGATATGTTTGGTGTTAATGACTTAGATGGTGATGATGTGATTGTTGAAAGTGTAGATGTTGTTAACACTGCTAAGGGTGGGTATTTGTTGAAGCGTAGAAAAGTTTTGGTGGTTCCGGGAGTGCCTAAACGCAATTTATCGCGAAACGTATACACTTTACGTATCCGATAAAAATAAAATGAACAAGTTAATAATTATTCTCAAAATAATTATATAACCCTTGCTTGATGTAAACATTTAATTGTTTGATGCCCGTTTACATTGAACGCTAATTTTTAACTTACGCGATTTAAACTTAATTCATGAAATTACAAGCAAACGCGTACAACGCTAAAAATAAATAGTAGATTTATCGACGTCGTCAATGACTTGAAAACACAGGGTGTTATATCACAACTCAATGTTTAGGATAAAGGTAAAGGCAAAATGGTTGAACAAGAACCTGTGAAGAAAATGTCTAAGAAAGATCTACTGAGACTTGATGAAGAACTTGCCTTCAAGCTACAAGCTGAAGAAGAAGAAGAAAGGCTTACCAGAGAAAAAGCTCAACAAGTTGAAGAAGCAAACATAGCTTGGGATGAAGTTCAGGCTAAAACTGAAGCTGCTTATCAATTGGATCAAAGACAGCAAGCTCAAGAGCAAGAAGAATTGACGGATGCAAAAAAGGCAAGATTGTTTGTACAATTCTTAGAGCAAAGAAGGAAAATTTTTACAGCAAAGAGAGCTTGAAGAGAAGAGGAACTGATTCGTTTGATAGTATATATACAATATAACACAATGAAAATCCTAACCAATTGCCCTTGACCAAGGCAAAAAGGTAAAATTCACAAATAGAATCAATATATATCCGGAAGTTTGATTTCCCGGGTCGTTATGTCCCAACGAGGTGTGCAATTGAAAATCGAATGACGATATGATAATCGATGTTTGAATATGACAAGATTATGATTGATTTTCTATTATTACAAGTAAAATTGCAAAATTAAGCAAAAGTAAACCTAAAACGTAAGCAATTTAACTTAAACCCTAAAACGGTGACGTAAAAACGCGAGCTAAAAACCTAAATTATTCAATTTTAATCCTAAAATGATTATTTAACTATTAATGGGTCCTAGTTGACTAAAAAGGAAGTTTAAAAAAAACTAGATCGAAAACGGACTTGATTAAGAATAAAACGAGTCAAAACAAGAACGGGATCGAATCTCGTTCTTTAAAAATGAACTTTTGAAAAAATGACCCTACGAAAACTCTAATATTTTTCCTAGAAACTATTTGATAAAAGAAAATTTTAAAAAAAGATTTATATTTTTCTGACTTTTATTTTAATTTTTATAAATTTTTTAAGTTTTTAATGAAAATAAATTATAAAAAATACTAACTGTTTATAAAAAAATCTAAAAAAATTACACAAATTAGCTAAGGTTGAAAGGATCCTATGAAAAATGCAATTGGTCACACAGCTTATCGCAATAAGCTGCGAATAAGCAAAAACAGCTTATGGCTGTTTGGGCCAAAACCCCCTTAAGTATTAAATGTGATATTACTCTACCGGACGAGCTATTGTAGCACAGCGGTAGAGTGTGTGGGGGTTATAAGGGTTGATGGGTGTTGAGGTCTTGCGTTCGAGCCCAGGCTCCCCGAGACTTTCACTCTCCCCTTTTATTTTTTTTTTCAAAAATTCAAAAAGCAAAGTTGTTAATGACTTAAAAATAAGCACTTTTAAAACTTGGAATTTTTCATGAAAGCTTATGAATAAGCTGTAAAACAGCTTAAAACTTGACAGCTTATACTTTTTTTGGCTTTTTAAGACTTAAACAAAAGTAAAAAGGGAAATAAGCACTAAACTACTCTAAATAAGCAAACAGAAGCTATTCTAAACCTAATAAGAAAAATGAAACATGAATAAGCTGAAATAAGAAAGAAATAAGCAAATAAGCTGGAAAAATGGCTATCCACACTAAAGCATACAACAAGCTAAACTGTTGGCTTTTTTAAGCACAATTAAGCAAGTGAAATTGAGAAACAAACTAAGACATATATCTACCCTATCCTAATAAGCACTTGCAAACAAATTTAAGTAATTAAAACAGATAGAAAAGCTGGAATAAGCAAATAAGCCAAAAGGCTTTGGCTGCAGGCCAAACAGGCTCTTGGGTCACTTTTAGGGCTTATTTTTAAGCCCTAAGAGTGAATTCCAATGGCTGAGCTTATAGGGGCTTAAAGCTTAGCCTATAAGCTTTCTAAAAATGCTAAGCACAAATAATTTGACAAGCTAGAGGTCAGCTTAAAAGGGCTGACAAAATGAGCTTTTGCACCAGGGGAGGTGTTTTTGGTTTTTTTTTCTTTAAAAGGAAAAGTGACTTATGCAGGCTATGAATTAAGCTAGTTAAAGAGCTTGAAAATGGAGATTAATGTAAAACAGATTAAGAATGACTCCTAATGAGCTTATGCTCCCAAACTCAGATCCTAAGAATGACTTTAGCTTATCTAAAATTGAGCTTAAAAAGTGACATATGAAGCTGCTAGGCTATTATGTCAGAGCAATGCTAAACCAAAACAAAAATTGCAAGAACTTTAAGCTTAATTCTAATGCATCTAATGATCTTAAATGGACAATACAACATGGACTAATAGCTATCTTAAGACAAGGGTAATAATAAGCAAATCTAGCAGTCAAGATTAACACAGACTTGAACCAAAGATGTGAAATTCTAAACTTATGAGTTTTAAATTATAAAAACTTATAAAAACAACTTATGAGACTATAATTAAGCTTGTTAAAATAGTCTTAGTGACCCCAACCCATTACATTACCATACTGACCCATTTGAGGGCTTATGCCAAACACCCCTTTAATTTTAAAAAAGGGAATTTTAAGCTATAAAAAGCACACACGAGCAAAAAATGTGCAAGCATAAGTCATTTTAAAATCAAATAAGCGATTATGAACAAAAAAAAGCACAGAAATAAGCACATAATGAGATGATAAGCAATAAGCAATAAAAATGGTGAAATAAAGTCTAACCTTGATCCTAGCTTAACAAGGATCAAACAAGCTTTAGAAAGCTTAAGTCTATAAGCTCTAGCTTATAAATAAGCTAGTAAATAAGCCCATAAGCCCATCCGTTTCTGGCTTATCTTCCAGTGGCTTATTTTTTTGGTTTTTTGAAGTAATTTTTTAGAAAAAGGCTTAAATCCTTTTAAGTTATGAGAAAACTTAAAGGATATAAGCAAAGGCAGCTTAAATGTTAGTAACAAGAGCTTATTAAAGCTTTTTAAACTATTCAACAACAATAAAATTTGAAACTTAAAAACGGAATTTTAGAACTTAAAACCTCAAATTTTTCATTAATTCTGAAAAAGTTACAAGACTTGGAATTTAAAAGACAATATGTAATAAGTTAACTAAAATAAGCTGCAAAGAAAATTGGATGCCTCTTAAGGGCTTACAAATGGTCCTATTTGTAGCTAAAGATCTTCAAACTTGGTTCTTCCAGCTGTGCTTCCTTTGTGAGAGCAAAAAAAGGTGTTTTTGTTCTGTGAGTGCAAATAAGCTCTTAAGAGCTTTGTCTACAAGCTCCACAGCTTATCAAAGATAAGCTGGTGTTGTCCATAAGCCCATCCATTTCTGGCTTATCTTCCATAATTAGCTGAGGTAATTGAGGGTGAGCTTAATTTTGGTATTTCTTGGAATTACTCAATTACTTTTTAAGGTTTTTCTGAAATTCAGTTATACAAGTTACAAAGGGCTTAAGGGAGTTTAAACAAGGCTTAAAAGAACATAAAGCTTAAGAGCAAGATTATAACTTTAAAATACTTCAAACTTTCATTAACTAAAAAAAATGCTTACACGACATTAAATTGGAAACACAAAACTGAAAAAGACTTAAAACATGATAAAAGATAAAAGATTAAAATAAGAAAAGGGATGTCTTTGAAGGCTTACATTGACACCTATTTATACTAAAATCTTTAAAGCTTAGGCCTTTGAAGTGTGTTTCTTTTGTGAGACAAACTGAGGCTGTGCTTCTTGAGTGAAGTCTTCAAAATCATCTTAGCCCTTCAAAATCTCTTGTGCTTTTTCTAAAAACCATGGAAGCCGTTGGATTTATCTTGGGAAAGTGTGGGATTGCCAACTTGGCAAGGTGTCATACAACTAGGGTTTATTAGAGAGGGGGTGAGGGTTTTGTCCATTAGAGGTTTTGAGGGTTGCAGGGTAAAAGCGGGGAAGAGACCCCTGATGGTTGATGGAATTTATTGGGCGGGTGATGTTGGTTTTGGAAACAAGGGGTGGGTTTGGAGACTTGCCAACTTTGGTCCCTCAAAGATATAAGTACTATTGCAAATCAAGTCCTTGTGTGGTAAAATTTATGAGGGGTTGGCAAAAACAGCCCCTCATTGTTATATGAGTTATTACATGCATGGTCCTTGTGGTGATACAACTTTAGGGTTTGGCAGAATCAACCCCTAAAGTTATATTTCACTTTAAATTTCTTTTCTACCCCTTAAATTTAATCTTTAACATACAACTTCATGATTTGGCATTTATGGTCCCTCAAGTTTGTATTTTTCTGATTCAGCTTCTCGGAGTTGACTTTGACTTTGTCGGGGTTGACTTTGGCTTTGGCTTTTTGACTTTGACTGTTTCTTCACGCTCTTTTCATTCTCGTGCTCGGTTTTGTCGTTTTTAGCTTTGTTTTTGTCCTTTTCTTGAATATCCGTTTCCTGCACAATACAAATGCAAAACATACAAATACAATGTATTTTTGGTACGTTTTTAGTCATTTAAGTCTGTTTTTAATGGAAAATGGTATGTGTAATTAAGCACATACCAAAATCCCCTATACTAAGATATTATCGTGTCCTCACGCAATGTTATGAAGTAAACATTTGAGAAAACCACGAATCTCGATCCCCCTCGACTAATAACCTCGAAAAGTAGGTAAGTGTTTGTCAAGGGGAACTAAGGAATCAATAGCTTCGACAAGTCCCGTTTTCACCATTTTTTATATTTACACTAACTATCCCTAATTTTTTTTTTGGATTTTTCCTTTTTCTTTTCTCAACTAACTAACATGTTTGACTTCCTTTATTTTATCAACACTGGGATCATAGAATGAGAAGCGCCCATAGAATAATCTATGGATGTCCTGACGGATAAATTCATCGTCCCCGATTTTTCACTAGTCCCAAGCTAAGCGTAAAAACGAAATCACCGTTAAGTACAAGTAAAGATGCTAACACTACTTATAACTATGACTTGTCAACTTTTCGCTCCCAACAATTATTCAATTAGAGTGATTGTGCTTAATTTTAAGTTAAATTTAGATCGACAATTTTAGAAAGTAGTATAGTTTATGTGCATAACGATATTTCTGAAGAAATCTGGGGAAAAGACTAGATCACCCACCAACCAGCATATTCTCGATAGATCCCAGCCGAGTTCGACTTAGGTTATCAGGTTGAGACCCCACAGGAGAATGTTCGCAATGTAATAGCGGGATACTCCACCCTTTTAGGCCGAATTTCTTAGATTTACCGCTAAATAAACAATACTACTCAAAGCACGCAAACATCAAAAATTTAATGATCTCATTGGTGCGATTATTCCTAGAAATAATCTACCAACGGCAACCAACAACTTTTGAAGTCTTAGAGCAAGTTATTCTTAGTTCAAAATTATACTTGAGTTTAGAAAAAGAAATCTTAACCATTAAATTTTCCTTATTAGTCATTTATTGCTATAATCATACTATAATACCGTCATCATTTACATGACTACAACATCGGCCACGCCTCCGACAAGATGTAGTGACTTAGTCTGACGACAGTCCTCTGCCTTATATGAAGACTTCAACATCGGACACGCCTCCGACAAGATGAAGTAAACTGACGAAGACTGCAACATCGGTTGTAAGCCGGCAAGATGCAGTAAACCTTTATCAGCCCACAGTTTATATTTTTCATCATTCATTTTTCATTTTTTCATTTTTTTCGTAATAGAGAAAATTTCATTTTAGAAACTCATTAAGATGAAAATTTTCGTTTCCGAAAGAGCTTCTTTTTAGAAAATGTCATTTTAAAGTTAAAGCAAAATTAAGCACGTTTATTAGTCAGGTTAAGAGCTTCGGGGAGAAAAAGCGACAAGTTACACTCATAAGCTTTTAAGATATCTAACTAATCCTTGTTTAGCTTCTTACTTGTAAACAACACTATCATTTTTCGTTCTTCACGGATTTTAAAGTCCGCTAACGCTTAGTCTAAAAGTTAAGGAACAAACTAAGAGCTCAACACGCTCGACCGAGTCAAAATTTATTCTCATTCTACCCATTAGGAAAGTTAAAATTGTGACCAAACACTTATTTTATTTTTGAAATTTTTTAATTTTTTTGGTATTTTTGCAAAAAATTTGATGGTAAAAACGGGATTACGTGACAATAACGGCTGCAGGCAATAATCAAATCAAAGATTCCCCCCATACTAGAACTAAACATCGTCCTCGATGTTTTAAAAGGGGTACCCTCATAAATCTAAGGCCGTTTATTAAGTGTGCCAAAAGATAAAACGTTAGTCAATTAGATTTGGATATTGGATTCCCAAAATGAAGATGAGGATGTGAAACTCTTGTGGATGAAGGGTAAAACTACGAGCACGAGAGTCTTTACAATCCAAGAAATCCTGGACATACAACACAAACACGAAACACGGGTACTGGAAGAGGCGAGCCTCTTTACACAAAACACTTATTCATTACTAAATACTACAAATAAGCATGGGTTGCCACCCACAAAGCGACTTGTTTTTGTTCACC